>RCUC01125374.1:0-20967 GCA_003697995.1 Taxidea taxus jeffersonii | reverse complement strand
AGAGATCACAAGTAGGTTCGAGAGGCAGACAGAGAGGGAGGGGGAAGCAGGCTCCATGCTGAACGGAGAGCCCGATGCGGGGCTTGATCCCAGGACCCTGAGATCATGACCTGAGCCAAAGGCAGAGGCTCAACCCACTGAGCCACCCAAGCGCCCTGAGATGAGGTGGATTGTAAGAGGAGTCAGTTGGGTCGGAAAAGGGTATTAGGAGCTCCAGTTGGGAAATTTAAACTTGAGGTGCTTGTTAGACATCCAAATGCAAATGTCCTGTTTGAAGTTGGATCTCAAGTCTTCGTCTGATCTAAAGATGCCTCTTGGGACATCATCAGCATACAGCATGTAGAGCAGTGAAACTGACTGAGATCACCAAAAGAGTAACTCTAGGAAGAGAAGAGGAAATGTCCAAAGACTGAACCCTGAGAAGGCCCTCTACTGTGTGGAGCTCAGGGAGACTGAGAAGGCACTAGGAGGGTGGAGAGGCCTAGAAGCCAGGGGAAGAGAATGATCAACTATGTCAGATGCCATCGATAGGTCAGATAAGATAGCTACTGAGAACTGATGGTTGGATTTCACTTTGTGGACGAAACAGGGTCATCTGATGAGATTAGGCATGAGGGGGAAGTAATGGTAGATTTAAGAAGAAAAGTATGAAACAGTTATCCAGGAGAGTGTCAGAGTGAATGTACTAAAGGAATTTCCTGTTGATTATCGTACACCATTATATCTCTCTTGAGGTTAGTGATCACGAATTAAAAGTGAACGAGTCATTGTAACCTGGGTCCAGCTGCATGTGCCGGCGTAGAGTAGGTAGAAAGAGTTAAGCAGAGTTAGGCTTCAGCTGGGCTCATATGCTGGTAAGTTTGAGGCAGAAAAATTAGTAGTGTTTGCAAGGGAGCAACGATCGTGGCTGATCATGGAACTTAAGTTGCCTAAGTAGGGCGATGAGGACATGGGTGAGGAGCAGTGAAGGGTAGTAAGTAGCAGTATTAGTGGATTATAGGACTTGTTTGGCTAAAGGACAGTGGGAGTGGAAGTACTGTATGTAATGACAGCTAAGTCCTCTTCTAAGATTCTGATTGCCCACAGTTTGGAGTTGTTGTAAGTTTGAAGCTCATGAGTTGTGAATTCCCTAGACAGTAACCATATTTTAGTATTCTCACCTACCTTATGGGTGCTGGGACTCTAAAAGGATTGTGCTATGACCAACAGAGAATTAGACTTAACAACAGGAAGTCTAGTGAGTATAATTTTTTTAAAAACTAGTATTATTCTAAGGGTCTGTGTTAAATGTATGCAAGAGAGGTTTATATCGCCATTCAGAGCATAGACCACCTAGATTTGAATCCTGACTTTGCTGTTAGCAGCTGTGTGACCCTAAGTTAACCCCACTGTGCCTTAGTTTCTTCATCTACAATCTAAAACACACATGTAATAATAAATCGGACCATGAGTTCATATACGTAAAGTGCTTCAAGTATAGCCTGGCCCATGAAAGGACCCCCTAGGCCCCCCCTGCAGACATTTCTGTGGGTCGCACACTAACTCACATGTATTCCCAATATTCCCAATTGATTCTAGTGTGGCTTTCGCTACTTTCCCAGGCTGGCGTCAGAGGTGCTGTACTTACTGGGTTGGTATCACTTAGCAGATGAAAAAAATTCGGTATATCTATTTGTTACCTCAAAAAATGATAGCAGAATGTGGATCAATACACAAGGAAATTTGCATTAAAGGTCTGGCATTTTGTTGGAAAGAGAGAGCTGTTGGAAGGGAGTGTAACTTTACCTACTTTGTTCACTGCTCTGTGTTCAGTGGCAGAAAACAGAGAGAGGCATTCTGAGTCGTCTGATTGGACGAAGACCATCCCAAGTTATAACCAAACAAACAGCTCCATGGACTTCAGAAACTATATGATGAGAGATGAGAATCTGGAACCACTGCCCAAAAACTGGGAGATGGCCTATACCGACACAGGGATGGTCTACTTCATTGAGTAAGCAAATGTCTGTATCTCTTCGAACATGCCCTGTCGCTGTGAGGCCTGTCTTCCATTTCTTTATCCTCATTCACAGGGCTTCGGTTTCTTTCGTCTTTTTTTAAAAAGATTTTTCATGCAAGTAACCATTGATTCTTTAATCTGATGACTTCCCTGGATGATATTTTGTTTTTATTTGACTTGGATAAAGGAATCTTGTATTTGACTTCTGGTTTTATAAAAAAAACAGGAGGATTAAAAGCAGGTTTATCACTAATAATGAAAAATGTAGGCATGGAGGGTATTTTGCCTTGCTGCTTTTTTTAAACTTTTGATAGGTTGTCCAATTTGCTGAGCATTTCAAGAATTACCACCCTGTGGAGGGAGAGCATATTTATTATCTGAGCTGAATATTTTCAGTTCTAGATATATTCAGGCAATATAGTTGAATAATATGGGAAGGAAATATCACTGATCCTCAGACTCTTTGGTACCATATAAACTGACAAACCCTCATTTATGAGAAAGCACTAGTAATGTAAATATAAATATATTTATGAAGCTATAGAATACCACATGTATTTGATCAACCTAAAATTTTATATGATTTGCACCAGAGAATAATAATATGCCAGTAATTTTTTTGGAAGTTTCATTATGAAGCATTTTTATATTCTTATGCAACTATAATTGTCATCTTTAAAATAATTTGTACAGAGGCAGAATATGAATGTAGTGAAGTTATAGAATATAACAGGTAAATAACAATTAAAATATTAAGGGCCAGACACTACAGTCAAGGAACATATACTTAAACATGAATTAGGGGTGAGAGACTTGAATCTGTTTCCTCATTTGGTCCCAAGTTCCATATCCTTCCCATAGACTGAGCCTCTTGCCTTTACCAAGTGGAATTACAGTATTTAAAAGACATAGATTTGTGTGCATTGTATTCTTTTTACCATACACCGTACATAATTGATTATATTATACACATGCATAAACATTAATGACAAGGACTATGCAAAACAAAGTCAGTTATACTTTTCTCTATGGACAATTTAAGGGGTTGTTCAAGGGTAATTTAGACTTTTGACTTTTATTCTGATTTTAGCACTAAATCCCCAAGTAAGATGTGGAGTCATTAGAAGTGCCCAGAGTATCTTCAGAAGCAAAGTATGAGACATTGAACCTGACAGTACTTTATACTGTAAATGGGGATAAGTTAGTAAAATATAGAAAGGGGATAGAATTTATAAAAGAAATGCATTTATAGTTGAACATTGTTAAAATGCATGAAAGACCTAGATATAAGACCTGAAATCCTAAAACTCCTGAAAGAAGACACAGGAACAAAATTTCATGGCATTGAATTTGGCAAGGACTTCTTGGACATGACACACAAACTATAGGCAACAAAACCAAAAAGAGACAAATGGGACTTCATCAAACTTAAAAACTGTGCGGCAAAGGGAAGCAGTCAGTGAGTGGGAAAACAACCAGCAGAATAGGAGCAAATATTTGCAAACCCATATCTGATAAGGGGTTTGTAACCACAACATAGCTGACTAGTATTTGCTGCCGTAGCTGAAGTATTTGATTTGCGTTACTACTGCTGTTAAATCATGCCTCTGTAAGAAAATCGGTCTGTAGTTTTAGCTATCATGTTTTGGGTCTAGCCCCTATGGACATTTCTTTACCTTGGGAAATATTGGGTAAAATCTTAGTAGATTGCCTACATCTGCTAATTTAGCAATAAAAATTTTGGAGCATTGGAACCAAAGTTAAGCTTTTCTCAAGTAGCAATTTTGAATTTGGTTCAGCAAGATACATACATGGTTTTTTTTTTCCTAACAGTCTACATGCTGCTAAGTCTCTTTGGAGCCCTGGTCCTTTTCACGTTGCTAAAATCGATTTAACTGGCTTGAGTGTGGAGAAATTATCTCTTTGACAGAATGGATAACACAGACTTTCTAGAAACAATCCTGGTTTCTCCTATTCAGATTATCCATTATTCAGCATACAGAAGTGTTTCTACCACAGTCTACCAGCTAGTATCATACCTGGCAATGTGTAAGAAAGGAGTTGCATGGCCTGGAGTAGCTCAGGAGTTAGAAAAGACAGAGAAGGTAGGATTAATTCTCTGAAGCCACTGGCTTAATTTCCTAAGAGTAATTAGCATAAAGGTTAGGGAGTTTATCTCATGGTAAAAACACCGATGAATGATACTTTGTTCACACTGTTATTCTCACACTACTATGATAATAACTTTAATTTACATTTCATTTTCTTCGGTTTATTTTTCTCCATGATGTTTTCTCTTTTTAATATCCTTATGTTTCCCATGTTTGTACCGTACCACTGTCTGTCTGCTCAGCAGTGTGATGGCTTTGTTTTCGCCTTGGTATCTGCTGCCTGGTGACAGCGCTCCTTGAAAGCACGTGTGGCCTGCTTCATAAGGAGTGTGTGCGGGGTCGGTGTGGGGGGGTGTCTTTCGGGGCTGCCTTCTTTTTTCTGTCCAGCATGTGATCTGTGGTTTGTAGAATAGACTTTAACTGAACCCATGGTTTTTACTTGCATGTTGCGGAAGGAGATTCTTGAAGACTTTTTATTTTATGAAACTCTTTCATTTTATTTAATTAAATTTATTTTTTGAAACTCTTTCATTTTAAAGAGCCCTTTAGAAGGCAGGGGAATTGGTCTGTCTAGCACGGTATTGCCAGGCGGCACAGGTACTCAAGAAATAGAACGTTTTTGGGAGGGAGGGAGGAAGGAATTCAGCCAGCAACCAAACAAGGTCTTCAAGGCAGCTTTTTCAGCTGGATAGTGCACAGTATGGGGCTATGTGCCCACCCTTTGAAATATTTTTGACTGCTTAAATCAGTGTCTGTCATTCTATATGTGGCATTTTACCCCTTCTTTAGAGTCTTCTCCCTCAAATTAGTGCCTCTAGCATTACCTTCCCTCTCTGGCAGTTTTGAAGGAGCAGATTGAGAACAATAGAGTTATTGAATCAGAGGTGTACAGCCTGTAGGAGAGAAATGTGTAAACATCATATACCTTTCAGTCACTTTTAATCTTTGCTTTTGAAATACTCTCCTCCCTCTTTATTTGACTGTTTCTAATTGAAATCTTTATTCTGCAGCCACAATACCAAGACAACCACCTGGTTGGATCCTCGTCTTTGTAAGAAAGCCAAAGCCCCTGAAGACTGTGAAGACGGAGGTAGAGATTCAGAAATCTTTTATACTATACTTACTCACTTAATCCCTTCTTATTCTTCTTGCTTAGACAGTGAGTTTTCATAAACAAACCATAATGTGCCTAAGCCCATAAGCAGCGGGTGGATATCATACTCAACTGACTCTGATAATTATGTCATTGCATCTAATTTCATGAGAGACTTTCTTTCTTTCTTTTTGAGAATTCCTGTTAAGAGTCTTAATAAAAGTAAATTGCCCTTTTGCACATTTGTTTTAAAGACAAAGTTTTCAGTTTCTGAATCAATATTTTAATAAATTAGATACATTCTTAACCACAGGGTAGCCTCATCATGGCTATTATTAAACCTTCAAAAATATATTTAATTTAGTATCACTAGGATAGGTGTGTTAGTATTTATGGCTAAGCTTTCATTTTGAGCATCAGCAGAAATTCAGTGAAAGTCTCCATTATACCCCACCCTCCCATCCCTACCCACACACAGTTTTTACTGTTTGTTAGAAAAATTTCTCTAAGGATTCTTAGGTAGTAATGCTTGTCTGTCTTATGTATTATACCGTTTTTAATAGTATAGTCTTACACATAAATACAGACTTTACCCCAACCAAAATTGTTTGTTACATCTTCTTGAATACAGAGTGAAGGTGAATAAAATTTAAATTCATTTTGTATCACTGATCAGAAATTATTTACCTTGGTTAAAAAATGAATGGCTGCAAATGAGTTTCAGATAGGCCTCATATAGACTGAACTCCAATCTATTAAAAAAATTAAACAATTTATACATTTTGTTCCACCTGATTGCAATATTAAGATTTTTTTCTAGGAACAGCCAATAGGAAAATGGAATTATTTTAAAATTATTTGCCATGATATTTAAGAAATGAGATACCTTGGCAGAGATCTACTGAAAACTACAAAATATCCCTGAGAGAAATTAATGAAGACTTGAAATAATTAAGGAGATACACTGTGTTCACAGATTGAATGACACAGTAGTATTAATGATGTTCATTTTCCTTAAGTTGATACCTAGATTTAGTATGATCCCAATCTAAGTCCTCTGAATCTGTCTTGAAGAAATTGACAAGCCAATTCTAAAAATATATATAGCTGCAGTTTGCCAGATAACTGTCCTTAAAAGGACAGAGGTAAAGGACGGAGGCAACCAGATTTGAAGAGTTACTGTAAAGCTCAATAACCAAGACAGTGTGGCATTGACGTAAGGCTTGACAAGTAGATCACTGGAACAGAATAGAGAATCCAGAAATAGATGCACACATATGTGGTCACTTAATCTATAGCCCAGGTGCCAAACCAATTCAGTGAGAAGAGGAGGATCTTTAACAAATGGTGCTGGCAGAACTGGGTGGATATTTGTAAGGAAAAATGAACTTCAGCTATACCTCACTCCATACTCCATACACAGAAATTAATTTCAGATGGCTCAAAGACCTAACCATAAAAGCTAGAACCCTAAAGCTTTTAGAGGAAAATTTAGGAGAATATCTTCCTAATTGCAGGATTAGCAAAGATGTCTTAGGCCACAAAAAGTATGAATCATGAAAAAAAAAACTTGATGAATTGGACTTAATAAAAATTTAAAGTTTTTATTCATCAAAAGACACCATTAAGAAAATGGATAGACAAAGTTGTAGGCTCTGCGATGTGTATC
Organism: Taxidea taxus jeffersonii; assembly: GCA_003697995.1. Lineage (NCBI taxonomy): Eukaryota > Metazoa > Chordata > Mammalia > Carnivora > Mustelidae > Taxidea > Taxidea taxus. Next base: position 14,095 of record RCUC01125374.1, on the reverse strand, counting down.
TGACAAAGGAATTATATCCTGAATCTGTAAAGAATGGTTATAACTGGGGCGCCTGGGTGGCTCAGTGGGTTAAATCCTCTGCCTTTGGCTCGGGTCATGATCCCAGGGTCCTGGGATGGAGCCCCACATCGGGGTCTCTGCTCAGCAGGGAGCCTGCTTCCTCCTCTCTCTCTGCTTGCCTCTCTGCCTGCTGTGATCTCTCTCTGTCAAATAAATAAATAAAATCTTAAAAAAAAAATGAATGGTTACAACTCATTAATAAGACAAACAATCAAATTTTTAAATGGGCAAAATGTTTAAATAGACATTTCACCAAGGAAGATCTACAAGTGCCCGATAACCACTAGAACAGATACTTAACATCATTAGTCACTGAGGAAATGCAAATTAAAACCACAGAGAGATGCCGCTTTATATCCACTAGAGTGACTATAGTCAGAAAAGACAGATAAGAACAGGTGTTGGTGAGGATAGGAAGAAATGGTAACCCTGGTATAGTGCTGGGCAGAATATAAGATGGTACAGCTGCTTTGGAAAACAGTTTGACAGTTTCTTAAAAGGTTAAATACAAATTTACCCCATCACCTAACAACTCCAGTCTTAGTCATCTACCCAGGAGGAATGAAAACATATGTCTACACAAAGACTTGCCTGTAAGTATTCATAGTATCACTATTGATAACAGCCCCAAAGTGGAAACAGTTCACGTGGCCACCAACTAATAAATGGATAAATAAAATCATCCAGTGGAATACTATTCAGCAATAAAAAGGAATGAAATAGTTTCCATATAACAACATGAGCAGATCTCAGTGTGTTGTGCCAAAGGACAGACACTAGACCCAAAAGACCAACTACTACAGGATTCCTTCTAAATGAAGTTCTGGAATAGGCAGATCTATAGAGACAGAAAGGCAGATCAGTAGTGGTTGCCCAGTGGTGAGGATGGGAACAGAGATTAAATGGCACGAGGGAGCTTACTGGGGTGATAGAAATGTTCCAAAACTGGATTGTGGTGATGGTTGCACAATCCAGTAAATTATAAAAACTCCTTGAATTGAACACTTAAAACAGATTAATTTTATAATATGCAAAATTATCTCAATAAGGTGGTTTTCCAAAATGGCCAAAGAACTTGGACACTTCACCACAGAAAACAACAGAATAGACAGGAAGGACCTGAAAAGGTTCTCATCATGATTAGCCATCACTACAGTGAGAGGCCATTCATGCTCCCTGGAAGGGCTAGAGTCAAGGGCTCGGGAGATTGTAGAGCATCTGGGAACTTTTACTCTTGGTGGGGATGTAAAATTATGTGAACATTGTGGAGAACTTCGGGCAGTGCCCATGAGGCATTGTCTCAAGAGAAATGAAAGCCCATGTTCCCCAAAAGATTCCACCTGAATGATCATGACAGCCATATCCATAACTCAAACCTGGAGACATTCCAAATACCCATCAGCAGAAGAATGGATAAACAATTTTTGGTATATTCATGCAGTGCCATACTACTCATCAGTAAGAAGAAAAAACTGTTGATAACACTCAACCATCTCAGAAACTGGCTGAAAAGAAGCCAGACACGAAAGAATGGATATTCACTTATCCATTAAAGTCTGAGAACAGGCAGATTCCATCTATTCTGCTAGAAGTTGGAAAATGAGGCTGGGAGTGGGGAGGTTGGTGAATTGAAATAATTCTCTGGAATGATGAGTATGTCCTCCACTTTGTTTGGAGTGGTGGTTAGGAAGGCACATGCAATTGTCAGAGCTCATTTTTTTTTAAACTGAACGAGCACTTAAGATCTCTGTATTTTGCTGGATGTTAATAACATACCACCCTTTTCTACATGGCTCTCATCAGTAAGTTCCATATGGTGAAATCAGCCACTGTAAAGGTAAACTCAAATATATAATACCAGAGAATTTGATTTTTTGAAGCCTGGGAGTGTGGTGTTCGTCTTCTTGGGTACATCTCTTTTGCTGGTCTTCATGCCGTTTCCTGCACGCTGATTGTTCCAGTTCACTTCTCTTGCTTTTTCCTGTTTTCGTTGTAGAATGTATTTATTGTCAGAGCTCTAACTATTAATTTACTATAGCTGGCCTCCTTTTGAATCTCTAGTATGGTCCTGTTTTGAATTCTATTTTTGTATTTCCTACTGCATTTGAGACTTTTTAAACTTCTTAATTTATCTTTCTTTATGTTTTAATTTTAAAACATAATTTGTATTGGGGCGCCTGGGTGGCTCAGTGGGTTAAAGCCGCTGCCTTCGGCTCGGGTCATGATCCCAGGGTCGTGGGATCAAGCCCCATATCGGGCTCTCTGCTCTGTGGACAGCCTGCTTCCTCCTCTCTCTCTCTGCCTCTCTGCCTACTTGTGATCTCTGTCTGTCAAATAAATAAAATCTTTAAAAATTAAAAAAAAAACATAATTTGTATTAACTTTATCTCCATAAACCAAAACACATAGACACTTCTTTTAAAAAGTGCCCTAGTAGCAATTCTAATACACATATTTAAAACTAAACTGACTCTTTCTCCCAGAGTCACCCCATCTCTCTTTCTGTCATAGGTACCACTCTCACAGTCCTCTGGGCCAGGTGACCAGAGGCATATCTGCTTCTTCCTCTCCTCTTGCTCTGTTCCTTATATGTTCCTAATCCCTGTTGCTTTTTCTTTTTTTTTTCCCATATGCTGCATGTATATATATATATTTATATACATATATAAATATATATATATATTTATTTTATAAATAGATTTATATTTAACAATATATATTTAATATATATTTATATATTAATTATATTATTTTTTAAAGATTTTATTTATTTGTTAGAGAGAGAGAGAGAGCGAGCACAGGCAGACAGAGTGGCAGGCAGAGGTAGAAGGAGAAGCAGGCTCCCTGCCGAGCAAGGAGCCCGATGTGGGACTCGATCCCAGGACCCTGGGATCATGACCTGAGCCGAAGGCAGCCGCTTAATGAACTGAGCCACCCAGGCGTCCCTATTAATTATATTATTAATATATTGATATATATTTAATATATTTATAAAACATATATAATTTATTTAATATAAATATTAAATATATAAAATATATATTTATATGTATTTAGAAATATAAATATATTATAAAATATTATATATATTTAAAAATATATGTATATATTTTTAGAGATTTTTAAAATTTACTTGACAGAGAGAGACACAGGGAGAAAGGGAACACAAGCAGGGGGAGTGAGAGAGGGAGAAGCAGGCTTCCCACCAAGCAGGGAGCCCAATGTGGGGCTCGATCCCAGGATCCTGGGATCATGATCTGAGCCAAAGGCAGACGTTTAATGACTGAGCCACCCAGGTACCCTGCTTCTAATATATTACTATGAAAATTTTCCAATGTATAGAAAAATGGAAAGAATTTCATGGTAGTTTGCCCATCACTGACATATTACAATGAACATTTTGTCATTTTCACATAACTGTCTATCCATATGCTTTTAGATCTTTTTGATCTTTTTTTTCTTTTCCATCTTCCTTCCAGTCACCACAAACTTGAATCATTCTTGGTCTTCTTGTCCTGCAGTTGTCTCTCCTCCTCCAGTGTGTTCTTTTTGCTAGTGGTTTCCAAAATGATGGTGCTCAAATTATCTGTGGTGTACAGGAAGAAAATGTTAGAACTTATTTTTCATAATTTCATAATGTTCCTGCTGGGGAAAAAAACTAAGCTTCTCTCCTATTTTACATACAGATTGACAACACACCCTTTCTTTTTTTTTTTTTTTTTAATTTTATTTATTTATTTGACAGATCACAAGTAGGCAGAGAGGCAGGCAGAGAGAGAGAGAGGAGGAAGCAGGCTCCCTGAAGAGCAGAGAGCCCGATGTGGGGCTCGATCCCAGGACCCTGGGATCAGGACCTGAGCCAAAGGCAGAGGCTTTAACCCACTGAGCCACCCAGGTGCCCCGACAACGCGCCCTTTCTTATTCTGTATGTCAGATGATCGTGCACAGTACCCTGAGTGTCTTGGGGGGAAAATGGACCTAGCACCATTACATTTGTCAAGGGCACTCAGTAAGGTTTTACAGTTTGCTTGTGCCCAGTTAAGAGGATATATAGACTTTGTTATTTAGTTTTTAATTCATACACAACTGAAATGTGGCTTAAAAGGATTTCTGCAAAGATACTGCCGGTTGAGGATAATACAATATGCAAACCCAAACGAACAGTAAGTAAACAGCAGAGCTAGTGCTTCCTGTACCTCACGTCAGCTTTTTAAAACCACATTGAGGTAAAACCGTGATAATCGTTCATTTCATCTTTATCTCTTTTTTTTTCTGTTTTGTGTATGCTTTATTATGTACATAGTAGTAGTGTGGGACATACATATTTATGGATAACCGTACACATCTTGAAGTACATGTTAAATGTTTTGCTGATAAGGCTACATGATCAAAAACCTTTGGCTGCATTGGCTCTCTTTCTGGGAATATAACTGTCTTATACCTCTCCCTTGTTCAGATACTTAATGGCTCCCTACAGTCACAGAATAAAGTCTAGTTTACAGTTGAACTATATTCTGTATTTCTTTTTTTGAAGTATTTTCTTCGTGTTTTTTTTCCCCAAGTATTTTCATGTCACAGATATGACACATTTTTGTCTTTGCCTCTGCCACGTGCCCATCTCTTCAGCCAGGAACAAGCCCCACTCCCTGTGTCCACCTGGCTCAGACCTACTTCTCCTAAGCTCAGTTCTAGAGTCTAATTTCTTTGTTGCCTCCTCTGTCATTCTCTGTGGATCAGAATTAGGTGTTCTCTTCTCTGTGCTCAACAGTATAGCACAGGATATATTTCTACTGGAGCACGTATCACATTATGAAGTAACTAGATGCATATATTCTGCAAGAGTGATGATTTTGTCTTCTTTATCTACCTATCCCTTCAGTAGAGGTTTAAATGTTTGGAAGGAGGGGAGAAAGAAAAGAGGGAAGGGAAGAAGCTACTCTATCCCCCACATTATTTCAGTTTCCTTGAAAATATGTTTTAATCTCTATGAAGCTCTGGGCAGAGGCCATGAATAGTGAGTCTGTCTTAGTTCACCTGCTGGGAGTCAATAGAGAAATAAGACCCAGGAAGCAGAGGGATGGGTTAGAATGGGAGCCGGTGAGCGGACATGGCTTTAGCTCTGCACCTACATAGGCTTACTGGTGTTTTACCCCCGTAGGAAGCAGCCTTCAGCACTCAGTCTCTGGCCTCTGATCAGCTAAGGCCCCCTCCCCTAAGACAGGCCTGGCACATCAGACCAGACTGCACTCTGCGGGCAGCAGTGAGGGAACTCAAGAGGCCCTGAGCCAAGCTGAATTCATGTCTAAAACTCTCTAGTCAGATAAGACAGACTTTCCTCCTTGGAGAAGAAAGGAAAGGGGCTCAGAGAAACTAGACTGTTTCTCCCATTCTCTCCCCTCAGTGGAAATTTGAAAAGTTGGATGAGTGTGTCCCCGTAATGCTCTTTACGTTGAAGGTGACAATATGTCTTGGTTGGCCCAGAACTAACCCAGCTTATACCTTTTGTTCCAGTATAATTAATAACAGTGTCTCGTTTTACTCTCAAAAGTGGGCAGTACCTTATATGGTCATCCTAATCCTATCTTTCTTAAGATAGAGCAACCACAGGTGCATTTAGTATTCTAGGAATGTTCAGAACTTTTTGATAGAAGGGCTACTTCCCATCCCCACAACTGGGTATTCCTCACATCACCTGTACTTACTGTGGGAACCCCCACAGTTGGGACCCCTGAGCCTAATTGACACTCAGCCAACGGTTACCACTTCTACTGTGCACTCGGTCTCCTCCCTGAGTGGGAGAAATGGCTCCATAATACACTATTTCCCTCTACACTAGATCTGACTTACACTGGTGTTATCCAGTGCTTTGCAGAGTAGATGCACAATAAGGGATAATAATAATGAAGATACTTTAAATGTATGTTTTTTGTAGTTTAAGATGTTTATTGCTTGTATTCTGCTAAACATTGAAGATCTTCTAGAAAAACCTTAGTTTCTAAAACTTGCCCTTTTCCTTCCTAGTCTTCTGATATCCAGAACCCAACTGTATCTTGATGGTCTATCTAATAGTTTAATTGATGTACATATCTATCTTCATTCCACTAAAATAAGTAGTGCTTTGGTTAAACAGTTATCTTAAAAATACAACATCAGGAATCCATTTTATATGCAGCTCACCTCTTTTATAATGAAAGATTCCATTTTTACTAAAGGCTAAAAAATACTAAATGTTGATATTGTGGAGCTTAGAGAATGATAAAAAAGATTTATCAACTGACTACTCCACAATGAGAAAACAATTGCAATTCATATATTTAAATAAGAAAAATATTATCTGGGCAAGAGGAAACAAAGATAAATTCATGGGCTGTAGAACCAACCTGCTATTTAATACTGCCAGAAATGGTTTTTCCTCTTGAATCAGCTTTTGGGGAGAATGCTTTGGCTTCCAGCCCAGAAAGATATGGTGTTAGTCTTTCCTATCTCATAGTAGATAAATACATTCTCTCGACTCGACTCCAGCCAGTTCTCAACTGTCTTTTCCACAACCAAGTTTCAAAAAAAAAAAGTAGGTTATCTCTTCTTAAGGACTCCACCTCCTGCTTTCTCTCCCCCTACTACATATGCTGATTTCCGCCGCCTGCCTTTTCAGCGAGAGTGCTTGTCCTAAGGTCACTGGTAGCCTCCTGATTCCCAGATTTGATGGTCTCTTTTCAGCCCTTTGATTCTGACAGCTTTGCAGAGCGTGTATTAGTGTTGACCATGCTCTTCTCCCCTGTCTTTGACACCCTTCCCCCTGACTATTCTTACTTTCTCCATCTGCTCCTTAAATTGTGAATATTCCTGGGGTTCTATTCTCTACCTGTTCTGTTCACAATTTATCCAGGTAATTTTGTCCACTACTGTGGCTTTTTTTTTTTTTTTTTTAAGATTTTATTTATTTGAGAGAGAGCACATGAGCAGGGGTGAGGGAGGGGCAGAGGGAGAGGAAGAAGCATACTCCTTGCTGAGCAGGGAGCCAGATGCTAGGCCCAATTCCAGGACCTGGACATCATGACCTGAGCCGAAGGCAGATGCTTAACCAATTGAGCCACCCAGGCGCCCCTGCCGTGGCTTTTAAAACAATGTCTCTCAAATCCTTATCTTCCCACATTTCTCTTTTGAGGGCCAGGTTTCAGTCTCCATGAGGTTATTAGATATCTCTGCCAGGATGTTCCAGAGGCCCCTCGAACATGTTACCTTTCTGATTGAGCTCAGTCTCCTGTATGCCTGCCCTGTCTGCCTTCAACGGTGACGTCACATCCCCACAGTTCGTTGAGTCCCAGCCAGTCCCAGCCTCAACTTTCTCCTCACTGGATCTTCTTTATTTTGTTCTCTCAGTTCTGACTCTTAAATGTTTGCCGTCTCTTGAGTGTCCACTGGTGCCAAGGACCATATCAGGGAATTGTTACATTTTATTTGTCTCCTAAATGCCCCTAAATCCAAATGAATACCACTTTCCCACTCCCACAGCTATTCTCATGGTAGGTATTCAATCAGTATTTGATAACATATCCATTTCACACCAGAAGAGCCAGTAACCTGGGAATCATCTTGGCTTCCTCTTCACTTTTCCTCCTTCAGTCTTCAAGGTCCTCACTGAGTCCTGTTACTCTGACTTCTGTGAACATTCTCCCTCTCCATTCTGTCTACCACTGCCCTTTGTGACTCCTTGTCCAGGCTATTGCCCATTTTCTTATTTGTCTGTCTTCTCCATGCCATCTGTTCCATCCTCTGTTACTGCCGCCCATAATCTTTCTCAAATATAAATTCAATTTTGCCTTTGTCCAGCATGATCAGTTCCATTGTCATCTAAATAAAGATTACAATCCTTAACGTGGCACTCAAGAAATGTGATTTGATGCTTGCCAATGAGATAAGCACCTTGCATACAACCTTCACTCCAGTCCTATCAAATTACTGAAAATCCCACCCATTCTTAACCCCTCCGCACTCTTTGACCTGTCGGAATGGCCCCCTTCTCCCTCTTTCCAAGTCATCCTGTAAGACTGCTCAGACAGGGGTGCCTGGGTGGCTCAGTGGGTTAAAGCCTCTGCCTTCGGCTCAGGTCATGATCCCAGGGTCCTGGGATTGAGGCCCACATCAGGCTCTCTGCTCAGAGGGGAGCCTGCTTCCTCCTCTCTCTCTGCCTGCCTCTCTGCCTACTTGTGATCTATGTCTGTCAAATAAATAAAATCTTAAAAAAAAAAAAAGACTGCTCAAACATCACCCTCTTCTAGAAGGCTTTCTTGATAGCTTACCAGGCGATTGATGCTATTCCTCTGCACACCACCCCCCCCAAAAGCTGGTGTTTATCTTTATTATGTAATTTATCTTTTCTGCCTTTCTGCTTAGACTGTGAACTTTTTGAGGTCAAGAACTGTGTTGTGTTTCTAATTATTTTTGCCTAAGGAAGAAGAAAAGAGGTGGAAGAGAGGGAGAGCAAAAAAGGGAAGAAAGCCAGTGAATTAATTGACCCACTGGATAATGTATGAAATTGCTGGGTGTTTTAGTTTTGCTTTTATTAACTTTATTTTGAATGGGCAAATAATAACAACTTCTTTATCTGCATTAATCTGCCCTGCAGAAAACTGGCTAAGGCTCTCAGTGGTGAAGGATTAAAGCCATAGCTAAAAGTAACCCAGAGGATAAATTACCATTTTATTTACTGTCCTAAAAAAGGGATGTGCTTTTTCTGTTAGTTGCTAATTAAAATGCTGAATCAACTTCCAGATTAATGCTGAAATATATTTGTTGATCTTTTATCCTTATTAAGTATTAGTACATTCTTTTTAATGGTTTTTTTTTAGATATCACATGGTTTCTACAGTTCTTGCAGCTCTCCAGACTTTTTTTTTTTTTTTTCTCTCCAGACTTTTCTAAAAACAAAGCATAAATCCAGTTGTGGTGCTGGAGTAGGGCTCCAGCCTCACTCAGCACCACTCAGTTCCCAAGCTATTTCAAGAAACTCCCTATTAAAGAAAAAAAATCGGGGCACTTGGGTGGCTCAGTGGATTAAGCTGCTGCCTTCGGCTCAGTTCATGATCTCAGGGTCCTGGGATCAAGCCCCACATCGGGCTCTCTGCTCAGCAGGGAGCCTGCTTCCCCCCCCCCTCTCTGTCTGCCTCTCTGCCTACTTGTGATCTGTCTGTCAAATCAATAAATAAAATCTTTAAAAAAAAAAAAAATGGGACGCCTGGGTGGCTCAGTTGGTTAAGCGGCTGCCTTCGGCTCAGGTCATGATCCCAGCGTCCTGGGATCGAGTCCCACATCGGGCTCCTTGCTTGGCAGGGAGCCTGCTTCTCCCTCTGCCTCTGCCTGCCTCTCTGTCTGCCTGTGCTCGCTCTCTCTCTCTCTCAAATAAATAAAATCTTAAAAAAAAAAATTAAAAAAAAAAATCTCTTTCATGGAGGATGCTTAATGGTAATGCTTTGGTAATATTATTAAAGAACATATTTTACACATACAATCCAACAGATAATCTTCTCCCCATAACAGTTATCTGGTCACAAATTATTATCCTTACTTAATTGACAATTCTTTGCTTCACAGCTGTGGAGGATCAAAGTGAGCTGAAAAATGCCTCAATTCTTGTTTTCACATAGCCATTTTCAACTGTTCCCTTCGTTTCCACCTCAGACATTTCAGCCCGGTCTTTCAAAGGAAAACCACAAAAACTCACCAAGCTTCAAAACCACCAATCAATACACACACACACACACACACACACACACACACACACACACGCAGAAAAATATGGAAAAAAGGGGTGAAGGTGATTCAGAGCTTTCATCAAGGGGCTAGTCTTTTATTCTGAATGTGAAATAACCTTATTAGCGCATAACAGTTTGTATAGCTTGTCAGCTACATTTTTACAGTGAAATTTTTACCTAGAAAGTGCATCAAAACTACGGCTAAGTGGGAGAAAATTAATAAAGCTTTGGATATACTCTAAGCCTACTTGTTGTCTAGCATACATTGCGCATGCGTGTGTGTGCGTGTGTGTGTGTGTGTGTGTGTGTGTGTGATCCTAGCAGGAAAACACTTTAAAAGAAATTGAAAATAAAAGTATGGATCATCATAGCATAGCATGTAACTGTGCGTTTAAAAAAAAAAAACTCCTTTTTCCTTGGCTCCTATGTATAAACTGTTAGCACTAAAACCACCTGCTAGGAACATTCCTGCCAAGTGAATCCATGTCTTATTAATAAAATGATTCTTCAGAAGCCTTAACTTGGAAAACAGTGAGTTCTTTCTTGGAAAACCGGGTTCTTTCTTGACAGGGTCAGTTTGTCTTGCAGAGACCAGATTTTTTTTTTTTTTTAAGTTATCGGATATTCACCTACCGTCAGTTTTTCTAGGTCTATTTAATTGGTCAGTTACCTGGAGTGAATAATGTATAATAATCCTATGTAAGTTAGTTTCTTTGTTGCCAGACACAAATATAGATACTACACAAGGCACTGTGGTCATTATTTCACATTTTCCTTCCAAAGCTCAAGTTAATACAAGGGAAAGTAGGTATTTTCTTAGATGTAAAGGAAATCTCAATTGCTCACCCAAAAGGAAAAAAATCCAAGGCTGGACTTTTTTTAGGGGAAGAGTGGGGCAGAACAACAGGCATAATTGACAAATCTTACCTGTAATGGTGAAAAACGAACAAGCAGCTGCTGCTTGTGCTGAACCAGAGGGCTAGTGTCCTTTGTTCTGACATTATCAGGCTGTTTAAATGAAGGATCTACACCAGACAGTTTTTAAAATAATTAACATTTTATGGCTTCTGATTCAGGTAAACACTTTTGAGTTGAAGGTCATCTTTTGTTCTGGGCTCCTAATTACCTGCTGAGACACTGCTAGCTCCTGAAGAAGCCATTCAGACTCAAGCCCTGTTCTTTGAAAGCAAATCCTCAGCTTTTGGCGGGTCTCCCAAATATGCGTGTCATGAACTAAAAGACACTTAAATTCACTCATGGTGAATTCTTCTCTGTTGGTTTCGAATCTGGCTTTTTACTCCCTTTTTTTTTTCCCCAGAACTTCCTTATGGCTGGGAGAAGATAGAAGACCCGCAGTACGGGACATACTACGTCGAGTAAGTTTGTTACCTCAGTTCATACTCTCCCAAACGTTTTCCCTTCACTGTACAGCTTTAGGGAATCACCCAAATACAACACTTTATGTCTCGGCAACCCAGCTTTTGAGGTTTTCCACGAGGAGAGTTAGAAGTAGGGGCAGGGAGCATTTACTTCAGTGGTTCTGGGCTCCCCAGAAGTTGGCTTTGAAGTAAACAGAGCGAGGGACGTGGTCACGCTGATGAGTGCTGGGAGTGTTACCATTACGACCACGGCGTCTAAAGAGGAAAGTAGCATATAGAAAACTGAAATGAGAGTGTGGACTAGATGAAATGTTAAGGTCACTTCCAACCCCACGGCTATTTGGTCGTGAAGGCAGCAAAAGCACTCTAAGGACAGTGAGCCGTAATGATCCAAAGTTTTGGAGTACAGGATTAGAAGTGCACTGTCTTCCAGGGAGTTAATCAAGGAACACTTCAGGGGGAAGAGGGTTGTTTCTTACACAGCTGTTACGGTTAAATTTAAACCTAAGTGTGTGTCGGAGCAGAGCACAGAACACCTGCCTGTGTTAGAGAAATCAGGTTGTCCTCAATGTCCTCGGATTCTTCTTCCCCTTTTTTCATGTAAGTAATCGCAATGTTGTTATGATGAGTGATTGCTTTCTTTCCAAATGCTATGGGTAGAATTTTGACCTTAGGCAAATAACTGCATCAGAAATCTTGTGGCCGTGTACCTAGAAACTAGGAGTCTGAACCCACTGCCAAGGTAGTGAAGGCCAAATATCATTACCTGAAAAAGTAACAAACATGGGAATCTTCTAGATTTAGGATTGCTTATTAATTTTTCATCACTTTTTGTTTCAACAAATGTCATTTCCTAGTATTTATGCCTGTAGTATCTCTGATTCCTGCCCTGACTTTAGTCTTTTTACTTTAACAAAGTATAGTCGGCACACAATGTCACCTTTGTTTCAAGTGTACATTGTGTCTTTATGAGAATGTGTAGATTGTTCTTGGAGTCCCTGTGGCTAGATTTTTGGGATGATTTCTTAAAATCGAACATGTACCCTAAGAAAACAGTTCAGTTTGACTCTTCAGTATATAAATTCACAGGGTCAACACTTTGATTCCTTTGGAAGGCTATGCTGATCTTAGTTTCATTGTGTTATTTAGTATCTTGTTGATATTGTCATGTGAAAAGTAGACAGCAGCTCTTTTACTGTGGTGGTTTTTTCTAAAGCATATTTAGTTAAAATAAAGAAACAACCATTTCTCAGTCAAAGGACTATTGGAAGGCCAACTGGAAAGGTTATGTGGGTCTCCCCATGCCCAGCTATTTAGCCTATTTAAATTTGGCTTCAGTAAACTATTAATTGCCATTGACACTGCTGCACATTTCTGCAATAATGATTCTCATTCTCTTATTGTCTGTTCCAAGTAAATTTGAATACATGGTCAAGAGGTGAAAGTCATTTGCCTCTTAACAAAATCTTGGGCTAAACGATCTGATTCTCATTAAGCAAAGATATCATACTGAAGCAACTTTCAGGTGAATCCTGAAGTGACCCGCTCCCAGTTGTCATGGAGTGTGTGTAAGATCGCCTGAATAAGAGAGAGGCAACAGCAGCGGCGACATGATTTTGTCTGATTGTTCCCAGAACGAGCTCATTTTGCAGGAGGGTAATTTATTAGATTAAGAAAGAGCAGGCTGTACTCAAGATGCACATTAGCACGGAGTCAGCTGAGCTATGGAGTGTGGCTTGATTCCCAGATTAGTCAGGTTTTGAATCCCGACCATAGTAATCTGCAGTGAGTTTACTGATGGAGATAAAAAGCTGTTACTTGAATGGCTACTCTTTGGCTCTCTCACTTTGTCAAACCAGATGGCACAATGATTGCTTTTGGCAGAGCCTTGTAGTAGTAACACCAACTGCAATGGCACTTTTTCTTTGCAAGTATTTATTTTCGGGGATGAGATTCTGAAATGGATTAATTTATTTTTGAAAAAAGAATTGTTCCAAAAATTTAATGGCAGGCCTTCTATAAGAATGCTTACGTATTTAGAAATGTTGTCTTCCTGTATTGCATTGAATGTCTTGAGGCGCTTAGGTTTCAAAGTCAAAATATACCTCTGCTTGCATATCTCAAAATCATCATGATAGAATAAAGGTCTTGTTTGTGGAGATGAATTTTTGAAATCCACCTGTGATACACAAAATGTTAATGAAGATGACATTCCAAGTTATACATCCTTGATTTAGTCATGCTTTTTTGCTACCCTTGTTTAGTTTTTTCCGTAATCCGTGAGATATGCCTGTCTTACTTCCCATAGCTAGTTATATGGAAAAACAAAATCTCTTACATCTAAACAATATTGTGAGTATAAGTAACTAAATGAAAAGGAGAGTGTTTTAACTTTTATGTTTTGTTTTGTTATTTGGGTAGCATTTTAATCCAAGTAGTGTAAGGTGACAGATACAATTACTCCCTGCACTAAAATCTTACAGTCTTTTGTCAAAGAGTTTTCAGGGAAGGGATTACTCACTTGCATACTTCTACTCTCTTCTCCCACACATTACAATAGAGTATAAATACAAATTACTACTTTTTATGTTTTAATGCGTAGGTGGCAAAATGAGTCATTCCAACTGATGACGTTAAAGAGAGCCAGGATTTATTCTAAACAGGTTTATTCTTTGCTAAGTGTCAGTTTCTGGTTTTTTTTTTTCTTTGAGAACATGTAAAATGTCGGTACCTAATAAATAATTGGTCCCTAAGTTAATACCAAAGATCTCCATTTTCCCCGAGGGCTTAACAGTTAACTCAATGATAAGGGCCTCACCTTGGTAGGAAGCAGAAGCATACTTGAGAGTTAGTGAAATCACAACCCAAAGAATTTCAAGTGGAACTCGCCGTGTTTAGAACTCT
>RCUC01125373.1:0-51504 GCA_003697995.1 Taxidea taxus jeffersonii | reverse complement strand
TTTCTATTTCTTCCTGGTTCAGTTTTGGCAGTTTATATGTCTCTAGGAAAGCATCCATTTCTTCCAGATTGTCGAATTTGTTGGCATAGAGTTGTTCATAATATGTTCTTATGATTGTTTGTATTTCTTTGGTGTTGGTTGTGATCTCTCCTCTTTCATTCATGATTTTATTTATTTGGGTCCATTCTCTTTTCTTTTGGATAAGTCTGGCCAGGGGTTTATCAATCTTATTAATTCTTTCAAAGAACCAGCTCCTAGTTTCATTGATTTGTTCTATTGTTTTTTTGGTTTCTATTTCATTGATTTCTGCTTTGATCTTTATTATTTCTCTTCTCCTGCTGGGTTTAGGCTTTCTTTGTTGTTCTCTCTCGAGTTCCTTGAGGTGTAGGGTTAGGTTGTGTATTTGAGACCTTTCCTGTTTCTTGAGATAGGCTTGTATCGCTATATATTTTCCTCTCAGGACTGCCTTTGCCGTGTCCCACAGATTTTGGACCGTTGTGTTTTCATTATCATTTGTTTCCATGGTTTTTTTCAATTCTTCTTTAATTTCCTGGTTGACCCATTCATTTTTTAGAAGGATGCTGTTGAGTCTCCATGTATTTGTGCTCTTTCCACATTTCCTCTTGTGATTGAGTTCTAGCTTCAGAGCATTGTGGTCTGAAAATATGCAGGGAATGATCCCAATCTTTTGATACCTGTTGAGACCTGATTTATGACCCAGGATGTGATCTATTCTGGAGAATGTTCCATGGGCACTAGAGAAGAACGTGTATTCTGTTGCTTTAGGGTAGAATGTTCTGAATATATCTGTGATGTCCATCTCGTCCAGTGTGTCATTTAAGACCTTTATTTCCTTGTTGATCTTTTGCTTGGATGATCTGTCCATTTCAGTGAGGGGTGTATTAAAGTCTCCAACTATTATTGTATTCTTGTCAATGTGTTTCTTTGATTTTGTTATTAATTGGTTTATATAGTTGGCTGCTCCCATGTTAGGGGCATAGATATTTAAAATTGTTAGATCTTCTTGTTGGACAGACCCTTTGAGTATGATGAAGTGTCCTTCCTCATCTCTTATTATAGTCTTTGGCTTAAAATCTAATTGATCTGATATAAGGATTGCCACCCCAGCTTTCTTCTGATGTCCATTAGCATGGTAAATTGTTTTCCACCCCCTCACTTTGAATCTGGAGGTGTCTTCAGGTCTAAGATGAGTTTCTTGTGGGCAGCATATGGATGGGTTTTGTTTTTTTATCCATTCTGAAACCCTGTGTCTTTTGATTGGGGCATTTAGCCCATTTTACATTCAGGGTAACTATTGAGAGATATGAGTTTAGTGCCATTGTATTGCCTGTATGGTGATTGTTACTGTATAATGTCTCTGTTCCTTTCTGGTAATACTTTTAGGGTCTCTCTTTGCTTAGAGGACCCCTTTCAATATTTCCTGTAGAGCTGGTTTGGTGTTTACAAACTCTTTCAGTTTTTGTTTGTCCTGGAAGCTTTTAATCTCTCCTTCTATTTTCAATGATAACCTAGCTGGATAAAGTATTCTTGGCTGCATGTTTTTCTCGTTTAGTGCTCTGAATATATCATGCCAGTTCTTTCTGGCCTGCCAGGTCTCTGTGGATAAGTCTCCTGCCAATCTAATATTTTTACCATTGTACGTTACAGACTTCTTGTCCCGTGCTGCTTTCAGGATTTTCTCTTTGTCGCTAAGACTTGTAAATTTTACTATTAGATGGCGGGGTGTGGGTCGATTCCTATTGATTTTGAGAGGTATTCTCTGGGCTTCCTGGATTTTGATGCTTGTTCCCCTTGCTATATTAGGGAAATTCTCTACAATAATCCTCTCCAGTATACCTTCTGCTCCTATTTCTCTTTCTTCCTCTTCTGGAATCCCAATTATTCTAATGTTGTTTCGTCTTATGGCATCACTTATCTCTCGAATTCTCCCCTCGTGGTCCAGTAGTTGATTGTCTCTCTTTTGGTCTGCTTCATTATTCCCTGCCATTTGGTCTTCTATATCACTAATTCTGTCTTCTGCCTCATTTATCCTAGCAGTAAGAGCCTCCATTTTTGATTGCACCTCATTAATAGCTTTTTTTATTTCAACTTGATTAGACTTTATTTCTCTTATTTCTCCAGAAAGGGTTTTTATTTCTCCTGACAGGGTTTCTCTAATATCTTCCATGCCTTTTTCGAGCCCGGCTAGAACCTTGAGAATCGTCATCCTGAATTCCAGATCTGACATATTACCAATGTCTGTATTGATTAGGTCCCTAGCCTTCGGTCCTGTCTCCTGCTCTTTTTTTTGTGGTGAGTTTTTCCGCCTTGTCATTTTGTCCAGATAAGAAGCCGCTGTTCTCCTTATTAAGTGAACTTGGTCTTGGCTGGATTTCTTTGATCTTCTGGGGGAGGGGCCTGTTGTAGTGATTCTCAGGTGTCTTTGCCCCAGGCGGAGTTGCACCGCCCTTACCAGGGGCCGGGCTAAGTAATCCTCTCAGGTTTGCTTTCAGGAGCTTTTGTTCCCTGAAAGTGCTTTCTGTAGAGTTCTGGAGGATGGGAATGACAATGGCGGCCTCCCAATCTCCAGTTCAGAGGAGCCGAGAGCTAGGGGCCCCAGTCTTCAGTGCGCCTTCAGAGAAAAGCGTTTAATCCCTCCAGTCTCCCTAGCCCACGTTTGCGCTGGAGAGTGCGCGCGCGTCCGCCTGCAGACCCCGCGCGCCAGCGGACACCGCAGGCCCGCACACCCCGCGGGCCCGCCGACACTGCGCGCACCCGCAGACCGCCCGCGCCTGCAGACCGCGCTCAGAGAAAATCGTGCCTAAGCAGTCCCGTCTCACTGGCTTCTGGGAGTGCTCCGAGCTCACCCAGCCTGTGACCAAGCGTCTCTGTCTCTGGCAGAGTCCCACCTGGAGTCTCCGGAGCCCGTAGATCCCTGAGCTCTCCCGGGTCGGAGTCTCCCCGGATCTTGTGGGGACGCCTCGCACAGAGCACCGGCCAGTGCCACAGACCACTAGGAAATCTCGGCTCTGTTTCCGCAGCCGACTTCCCCGCTCTAATACCTGTGAGCTCTGAGACACTCAGACACCCCCGATCCTTCTGTGACCCCGTGGGACCTGAGTCCACGCTGTCCCCACGAGGTCTTCACCCCAGTTTAGCCTCTGGAGCGATGTCCCTCCGTGGAGCCGACTTTTAAAAGTTCTGATTTTGTGCTCCGCCGCTTGCCGGGAGCCGGCCCCTCCCCCTGGGGTCTATCTTCCCGTCGCGTTGGATTCACTTCTCCGCTGGTCCTACCTTTCAGAAAGTGGTCGATTTTCTGTTCCTAGAATTGTTGTTTTTCTTCTCTTCGATCTCCTGTTGGATTTGTAGGTGCTCGGAATGGTTTGATAGGCTATCTAGCTGATCTCCTGCTGGCTGATGTCGTCTCAGCCTCCTACTTCTCCGCCATCTTGACTCCTCTCGAGAAAGAGTAATTTTATCAGCAATTGGAAATAGAGCAATTAGACATCCCAGATTCAAGAAAAGGTCCTCTACACATACCTCATACAAAGATTAACTAAAGTAAAGATAGACCAAAGGTACAGTGTAGAACTATAAGATTTTTTGGAGAAAACACAGGAGAAAATTTGTTAAACTTGGGTTTGGTGATGAGTTTTAGATGTGACATCAAAAGCACTGACAATAGAAGGATAAATTGGTAAATTAGACTTTGTAAAAATTTAAAAATTTTGCTCTATGATAGACAGTTCCAAGAATGACAAGCCACAGGCTAGAAGAAAATATTTACGTTATCATATATGTGATAAAGGATTTATGCCCAGAATACCTTTTTAAAAACTGCACTTTTTAAAAAAATCAGATATTTTTAATGGGCAAGTAATCTGAAGATGGCAATAAGCTTATGGGAAAAAACTTCCACAAAAAAGAAAAAATGCTCCAAATCATTTTGTTACTGGAATAAATACAAATGAATACTCTAAGAAGATACCAATATATATCTGTTAGAATGGCTAATGGAAAACACAATTTTAAAAAGTGTCAGATACTTGACAGTAAGGATGCAAAGCAGCAGGAACTCACATTCATGGCTGATGAAAACGTAAAACCATACAACCACTTTGGAAAACAGATTGATGATTGTTTATAAAGTTACATTCCCCGTGTGACCCAGCACTCATACACCCAGGCGAATTGAAAAATATGTTCACAGAAAAGCCTGCACACTAATGTTCATCTGTGATGGTCAAAAACCAAAAACCATGCTGTCCTTCAGCCAGTAAGTGGGTAAACTATGGTACAGCCATAGAATCAAATACTACTAAGCAATAGAAAACAACACACTGTTGATTCACACAAGAGCATGAATGAATCTTAAATAAATTCCTCTGAGTTCCTCTATATTAGCCATTTTCAGCAAATAAGTGAAAGTTATTGTATATAACTGGAGCCAGGACTCTCTGGAAGAAAGAAGATCAAGATAAGCCTAAGAACAAAACCTGTGGTGTTGAATCACAGTCATATCGTAGTTAATCGTAGAGCTATCACTATGACGCCATGTTTAGTATTTGTACAAATACATACATAAATATAATCTGTATATAAATTTGTACAAATCTATACAGAGACATAGGTGTGTTTGTTTACATGGGTGAACATGTCTGTGGGGTTGTGTCACTCTTTCTGCTGTGAGGGCCCAGCTGCAGTGGCCCCCCAGTAGCTACATGCACGCCCAGCCCCCTGTATCTTCTCCCAGTTCTGGAGGCTGGGAAGTCTGAGATCAAAATGTCCCAATTCAGTTCCTGGGAATGATTGTCTTCCTGGCATTGTAGATGGCCACTTTCTCCACTATGTCCTGACCTGAATTTTGGGAGACACAATACCAGTCGTTCACAAATTATTATTAGCTACTAAATAAGGCAAGGCATAATGACCAAGTTAGTACTAAGCAAATAGCCAAACATTTCAGGCTTTAGTTAAGAAACAACAAAGTAGACATCTTCGGGAAAGAAAAGGGAACTGGTCACCTGTCCTATGGTAGACATTGTCTTAGACATGTTTCATCTATCCTTGCTTATTCTTCACAACAAATGACTTTGCGAATTAAGAATTAACCTATCCAGAAGAGATTATGCTGAGTGAAATAAGTCAAGCAGAGAGAGTCAATTATATGGTTTCACTTATTTATGGAGCATAACAAATACCACGGAGGACATGGGGAGATGGAGAGGAGAAGGGAGTTGAGGGAAATTGGAAGGGGAGATGAACCATGAGACACTGTGGACTCTGAAAAACAATCTGAGGGTTTTGAAGGGGCGAGGGGTGGGAGGTTGGGGGGCCAGGTGGTGGGTTTTATGGAGGGCATGGAGCACTGGGTGTGGTGCATAAACAATGAATTCTGTTACACTGAAAAATTAAATTTAAAAAAATGTTTAATATTAAAGAATTAATCTGTCCACTTTTACGTATGAAAGTAAGCCTTCCAGATTCTTATGACCTCAGATTTAAGATAATAAAAACCTGTGCTTCAGGAGTAGGAGAAAGAGGAAAATGAGTTTCTCAGAGAATGGAGGTGAAAATAGGAAGGTGCTGATCCTTAACAACTCTCTTAAACTCAGCGATTTTTTTCACTTTGTTTTTTGGTAGGTTCACATGGCTTTCAGGATAGGGAGGGCAAATTAGGAGTGGGTCCTTATAGTTTTTAAAGAGTTATATGGGGGCACCTGGTTGGCTCAGTCGTTAAGCATCTGCCTTCAGCTCAGGTCATGATCCCAGGGTCCTGGGATAGAGCCATGCATCAGGCTCCCTGCTTGGTGGGAAGCCTACTTCTCCCTCTCCTACTCCCGCTGTTTGTGATCTCTCTCTTGCTCTCTGTCAAATAAATAATTTTTTTTAAATAAAAAAAAATTAAGGGCTATGTGACTGGATCCCTACCCTGCAGCTGAAAACTGCTTTTCTGCCTTTGGATTATCTTAGCTAATGAAACATAGTCATAGTGTCCTATTCAAACAGGCAAGATTCTTGACTTGTGGATTTCATGCAACCCCTAAGTTAAGTGACTCTTCTTTTTTTTTTTTTTTAAAGATTTTATTTCTTTATTTGACAGAGAGATCACAAGTAGGTAGAGAGGGAGGCATGGAGAGAGAGGGGGAAGCAGGCTCCCCGCTGAGCAGAGAGCTGGATGCGGGGCTCGATCCCAGGACCCTGGGATCTTGACCAGAGCCAAGGCTGAGGCTTTAACCCACTGAGCCACCCAGGCGCTCCTGACTCTTCATTTTTGATAACCTGTTCTTACCTTAATCTTTTCTTCATCAAAAAATCCAGATCTTTTATAACTTTATACAGTGAAGTGTTTCATGGTGAGAAATTATTAGCAGTATTACACAATTTTTGTAATGCTTGATCTTTTTCTTTTCAGTCCTTGTTTGGAAAAAACTTGACAACAATTCTGAATGAATATGTAGCTATGAAAGCAAAAGGTAAGAACTGAGGGTCAGGGATTCTTTTCTATTTTATACAGCATTTGTCTAATTGTTTTAATTAGAAATAATTTTTAAAGCTATTAATGCTTTTTAATAGCCAAAAGAAAACTTGTCTTAGTTGTGATGAAATAAGTTTTACTGGGAAATATTTAATTAGTTTGCATTTATATTGATTGATAAATTTGTGGCAGAAATCTGAATGCTAGCAAATATAACAAAGTAATTTTCTTAAAAAATAAAACTCATAAGTCTAGATGTCTAAACTGGTGAACAGGCATTGCTGTGTGTTACAGAATTTCAAGCCAAAATTTTAATTTTAAGGTCCTGGTAATCTAAATCTTGACACAGGAACCAGTCATAAAATTCTGGTTTATATTAACCAAAATATAAAATAATACTTGCCTAAGTTAATGTTTTAGGAAAAAAGTTAAAATTATTTTATTCTCTAATACTGATAAACTCTATAATTGATAACATTAAAAAAAGAATTAACCAAAAAAAAAAAAAAAAGAATTAACCACAAAACAATAACACTGAAAAAAAGGAAAGATGCTTACCTATTTATTTATTGAGTTTTTGTCTCTAGACAGCTTTGTGCTAGATGCTTTCCTTAGTTTTACTTCAGTCCTTAAAATAACCCAGTTACAGGTTGATTGTTAAGATCATTTTTAAGTATCAGAAAACTGAGAATTGGAGAAGCCATATAACTTTTCCAAGATCACAACAATAAAAAGAATATACTATTGGGATACAAAGGTTTAGTCCCATTTTTATGTTGGGTAGCTTTCTCCGGTTTGAGTTTTTTCAAAGGTATATGGTAAGAATTTTAAATATCCTAGAAGTTTCCCATCTCTGTGGTCTTTTAGAGCATATCCTAAAGAAATGAATCGTTCCCAGGAATTTTACCTGTAACTCCTAAGAATAGTAACGGGTGGGGCTTTTATTAAGTGGTTGCTGAGCAGTCGCAGTGATGTGGACATAAAAACATTGGTTGTAGAAAAATAATTCCCATAGTCACAAGAGTTTGCATAACCTTTATGGTATTTATTATAAATCAGATTATTAACTTCCAAATATAACATGATGTCAAATAGAACATATTTAAAGTAGTTTGTCCTTTTGGAGGGGCACCTGACTGGCACAGTTGTGAAGCATGCAGTGCTCGATCTCAGGGATGTGAGTTTGAACCCCATGTTGGATGCAGAGATTACTTAAATGGTTAAAAAAAAATAGTTTGTCTTTTTTTTTTTTTTTAATACAAAGAAGGTATAAAGTTAATCTATAAAAGCTTCAGAGGCTTTACAAATTTCCATTTCCCCTATATCACATCTGATACTCAATGGCTTAAGAAAGGAAGGCAATCTCATATATAGCTTTGCAGGTTATATTACAAAAGAGGCTTATTTTTTAGTTTCCAGCATGTCAACAGCTGAGAGAAAAATTTGTTTTCTTTGTTCATTTTGTGTCTAAATTAAGGGGTGAATTTTCTTCAACTGTATTTATTAAGAAACTTTTCTTCTTCTGATCTAGAAACATCAAATGATGTCCCAGCAATTATGTCATCTCTATGGAAGAAGTTAGACCATACACTTTCTCAGATCAGGTAATAAAAAGCCTGTATAGTAAGCTTATCAGAACATGCATGATTTTGGAATGCAGACACATGTAGGAAGCTATTTAAGTTAAATCTTCTTATGACCTACACAGTGCATTTCTGTGATACTGATCTAATTTTAAATTTACCCTAGGGATTATTGATATTCATTTGGTTTTTATTGGAATAATTTGACATAAAATGCCTACTTGAATAAAATGATTAGAAATAAGGACATTGAGGGACGCCTGGGTGGCTCAGTTGGTTAAGCGGCTGCCTTCAGCTCAGGTCATGTTGCCAGGGTCCTGGGATCAAGTCCCACATCAGGCTGCATACTGTGCTTCTTCCTCTGCTTGCTGCTACCCCTGTTTGTACTCCCACTCACTTGCTGTCTCTAGCAAATAAATAAATAAGTCTTTAAAAAAAAAGGGGGCATCTGGGTGGCTCAGTGGGTTAATAAGCCTCTGCCTTTGGTTCAGGTCATGATCTCTCAGAGTCCTGGGGTCGAGACCCGCATGGGGCTCTTTGCTCAGCAGGGAGCCTGCTTCCCCTTCTCTCTCTCTGCCTGCCTCTCTGCCTGCTTGTGTTCTCTGTCAAATAAATTAATTAATAATCTTCAAAAAAAAAAAAAAAAGAAAGAAACTGAGATTTACATATGTTTAATGACATTTCCAAGTTCCCATAGCAAGTTAGAGGCAGATCTCTGGCTAGAATACAAATCTAATGCCAGTCTTGTGTGAATTCGCTCACATATTTTCATCTTCATTACTCATGCAAATAATTGATGTGTTGAATTCATGCCTCATTGGTTCATGCCCTATAAAGAAACAAGCTTGAATAATAATGCTACTTCTTGAATCTTTAATTTAGAATTTCCTCATGGTAGCAGTGCCCACCATTTACCTAGGTCATGGCCTTGGAATGCCAGTTTTGGCATCCTTGGATGCCAGTCCTTACTGGTATCAGTTATAGCATCTCTTACTTAACTTTAAAATCTAGTATGGAAACTGGAATTTTCTACTCTTTCTCACAGAGCTACCAGTGAATACCTGACGTAAGTTCAGCAGGGTCTCAGGGCACCTGGATGGCTCATTCGGTTGAGCATCCAACTCTTGGTTTCAGCTCAGGTTGTGAGATCAAGTCCCACTCAGGGCTCTGCACTCAGCAGGGAATCTGCTTGGAACTCTCCCTCTGTGTCTCCTGCTCTTGCTCCCTTTCTCTCTGTAAAATAAGTAAGTCTTTGTAAAAAAAAAAAAAAAAAATTCAGCAGGGGCTCAATTTCCTTTCTCAGTTTAAACTGCTAAAATGACTCCAAATGCTTTCTGTCCAACTTTGTACTATATCTTATTTGATAGTCTTACCTTTCCCCCCCTTTCAACTCATTTCTTCCCTTTCAAATAATCTTCAAAAACATTGATAATTTGGGGCACCTAGTTGGCTCTGTCAGTTAAGCATCCAGCTTTTGAATTCTGCTCAGGTTATGATCTCAGGGTCAGGGGTTTAAGCCCTGCATTGAGCTCCTGACTCAATAGGGACTCTGTTTGAGATTCTCTCCCTCTGCCTCTCCCCCTGCTCACACAGTCTTTCTCTCTAAATAAATAAATAACATTTTTTAAAAAGACATTCAGGAGCACCTGGATGGCTCAGTGAGTTAAAGCCTCTGCTTCTAGCTCAGGTCATGATCCCAGGGTCCTGGCATTGAGCCCCATATCAGGCTCTCTGCTCAGCAGGCAGCCTGCTTCTTCTCTCTCTGCCTGCCTTTCTGCCTATTTGTGATCTGTCTGTCAAATAAATAAAAATCTTTAAAAAAAAGTTTCCAAAAAATAAAAAAGACATTCAAATTTTAATTAATACCTGTAAATATTTATAAGTTACTAAGCTATCTTATTGACAAGGTACTACATAAAAATAAAAGGCTCTTAGCTAGGTATTTTCCAGGTTGGTTGGTGTCTTATTAAAAATGCTTATTCAGGGGCACCTGGGTGGCTTAGTCGGTTGAGCATCTGCCTTTGGCTCAGATCATGATCTCAGGGTCCTGGGATCAAGGCCCACGTCAAGCTCTCTCTGCTCAGTGAGGAGTCTGCGTCTCCCTCTCACTCCCCCTCTCTGCTTCTTTCTCTCTCTCTCTCAAATAAGAAATCTTTAAAAAAAAGAAAATGTTTAATTAGTAAGTTTTGTTCTTCCTGTTGGTAGAGACTCAACAGATTTCCCAGGAATATAGTAGTATCTGTGATTGGGTAACCATTATAAAGGGAGAATCACCTTATATTGTGAGTTATATGTTTGCTTTTCTCTCTTCTTAGAGGCTGGATAAAATAGTTTTATAGTAATAAATTTGATAAAAGCAGGATGTCCTTTGAAATTAACTTTGGGATTTTGAGGTATTTATAGAGTCTTATGTGAATCAGTTTTTCTGGGAAGATATTTTTAGTGGTAAAAGTAATAACTATAAAATTTTATACATAGCTTTCTTAAATATATATACTTTCTAAGTCAAGTCAAATTCTTAATGGGATGTCAGAGTTCTCTAATGCATACTGCACTGAGTAGAAGCTTGATGGCTAAAGTCAGATGTGCGTGAGTGCTTACATGCCACTCTTCTAAAGCAAGTAAGATTTGGTCACCCCCCAAAAATATAAGCTTGTCTTTTTTGTCTGAGAGAGATCTATTACCTTTTAATTCAGTTTATTCAGGTCTGACTGTTACTAAATTAGAATATGTCTTGGCAGCAGAAATTTTTTAATGTCTAACTATTTTGTTTTATTTGTTAGGAGCATGCAAAGTTCCCCAGGGTTTGTTGCTAATCAGAGAGGTTGGTATTCAACTTTAAACTATAAATAATGTTCAGAATTACTTCAAACTTAAACTGTCAGATGGACATTTTCATTAACAGTACATTTGGGGGAGGGGGCCTGGGTGGCTCAGTGGGTTAAGCCTCTGCCTTCAGCTCAGGTCATGGTCTCAGGGTCCTGGGATCAAACCCCGCATCAGGCTCTCTGCCAGCAGGGAGCCTGCTTCCCCCTTTGTCTCCATCTGCCTCTCTGCCTACTTGTGATCTCTCTCTCTGTCAAATTAAAAAAAAAAAAAAAATCTATGAAAAAATTAAAAATACTACATTTGTGCTAAGTATCTATTTTGTTTAAACTACTGCTCTTCTAAGTACAGTTATTATCATAAAAGGAAGTATTTTCATTCATTGCAGAAATAAGCATTTGAAATACTCCCTATTTCTCATTGGCTCTCATTTATTCACATCTTAATTCTCACTTCATAAGTTTGTTTCTTTGTAGAAGTATTGTCAGTATGAATTATTACAGAAGAAATACACTCATAGATTTATAGTGTGTGTGTACAGATGACTCTCAAACCACAGTGCTTTGAACGGTGTGGGTCCAGTTATTCACATATTTTTTTTGTAAATACAGAACAGGAGTGTAATGTATTTTCCCTTCCTGTGATTTTCTTAATAACATTTTGTTTTCTTTACATTGCTTTATTGTAAGAACACAATATAATATACTGAATATGTGTTAGTCAACTGTTGGTAATTGGCACGGCTTCTATTCAACAGTAGGCTGTTAGGTTTCGGGGGAGTCCTAAGTTGGATTCTCAAGTGTACAGAGAGTCGGTGCTCCTAACCCCTATGCTGTACACGGGGCAGCTGTACTCACTTCAGTTTGTTTCACAGGAAATCACGTAATTTTATCATAAACTTAGTTGATACTTCTAAGGGTTTTTTTTTTCAGTCTGTAGATTTCACATGTTAAATAGTAGGAGGATTACGTAGACTTGTTAAAATTGCCCAGAGCACTCCAACAGTTAACTTTTTGAATGCTCATGTGTTTCAGTCCGAACAAGAAGTGGAATTGCAGAAATCAAACGACAGAGAAGGCTTGCGGCTCAAGCAGCTCCCGTGAATTCAGAGTTGCTGACTTTGGCATATCTTTCAGGACAGTGCGCTACCCCTCCTCCCCCGCCACCGCCTCCCCCCCCGCCGCCGCCTCCTCCTCCAGCAGCTGTGCAGGTTATTCGGCCAGCTGGCCAGATTGCAGCGCCTCTGAGGTCCAGTTTTCTAGTGGTCAACCATTCACAGCCACAAGACGCAGCTGCCAGTAAGTTTAAATTTTCTTCTCTGAAATTTTGTTTTTAGTCAGATCATATGAGTAGACCATATGCTACACTTCTGTACTCATTTTATAAAATTAAAGGAAAAAAAAGACGATGCTGAAAGTAGAACACACTTCGGGTAGGTTTGCCTTAAAGTAAGCATATTACTGTACTTAAGGAGGCATTTTAATCTAGGGTTCTTATTTCTCTTCTAACCGCAGGATAGAAGACTCTTGTTGTATTTGATTTTAAAGGAATACACAGTACATCTGACCACCTCCGCGTCTTTGTTCATGCCAGTCTGTTCTGTAGTGAGGAATGTTCCTCCAGTACACCCCATCTCTGC
The DNA here is from genome assembly GCA_003697995.1 of Taxidea taxus jeffersonii. Classification (NCBI taxonomy): domain Eukaryota; kingdom Metazoa; phylum Chordata; class Mammalia; order Carnivora; family Mustelidae; genus Taxidea; species Taxidea taxus. The sequence goes on along the minus strand of RCUC01125373.1, from coordinate 38,978 downwards.
ATGTTGCAGATCCCTCCTATTTCTGTGGATCTGAGAGCTAGGCGTGAACTTAGACACCAAGCGGTGTATACTTGAAACTATTGAAAACGCATGATGGGAATGAGCAAAAGCCCGTTAATAACAGGGTTGGGATAAATGTTCAGGTGCCTGCTCTCTCACTTCTTAGACCAGTCTTCTTTCTCTTCTGTGCAGCTAAAATTTTTCACCATCAGTTACATCCTTCCTCACTTGCATCTTCTCCACTCTTGTTTACACCTCTGGGTAAAAGCACTTAGTATACACACACTGTAGTGTACACATAGCAGTTCCTCTGTCCTTCCATGTTATTTTTTGTTGAGACTGTACTGTACTTGTATAAAATTTGAAGTCGTAGTGTATTTTACTCATTTTACAGTGCTTTGCATATAGTAAAGCATTCAGTATATGCTGAGTTTAATATAAAATAATAGTCATTTTGTAATGCTGCTTATTCCATTAATTCACACTTAGAAAACTTTTCTGTGTCCTTGACTTAATGCTTTGTTTTCTTGAAATACAGCTGGAGAGGCTTTAAATATCATTCCTGGTCCTCAGGAAAAGAAAACTCAGACCACAGTCATGTCTCCTGCTAGACGCAAAAGGTAAATGCATTTTGAAAGGACGAGTTTCTGATAACCACAAAAATTAAAGAATTAACCACCACATTTACGTTATGAATAAAGTAACCAGAGTGGATTCAGTTCCTGGGGCTGTTTATATTATATCCATTCTTAAATCCATTTTTTTTTTTTCACATTTTAACTTCCCTGAAATGAGGTTGTATCTTCTAATCAATGGCTTATTACTTTCATTGGAAGTGGTTTTTTGGAATAGTAGATAAAAATATGTCTTAAAATTGGCAGTATCTCAGATTTTTTTAAATGAATGTTATTTTTTAAATAAATAGGAATAATACTAGTATTTCCACAAACACATATTTCAAGTCTTAAAGTCAGAAATTCTTTCAGGGAGTCTTTGGGAGCAGAGTTCTTTCTGTATTTAACTATGTGTCTTTGAAGGGTATTTCAGAAAAGAGAGATAATAGTTTTTAAATGCTTTTTCTGATTTCTTGACTGCCATGCCATGGATATTTTTGTTAGAGTTTTTATAATTGGTTGTCTCTCATTCAAGGCTGCCTCAGCCTTCTTTATTGTTTTAATAATAAAACAACTATAACAATATCTAACATTTATAAAAACCTTGGCTTTTTTATAAGATCTGTACACAGGGGCGCCTGGGTAACTTAGTTGATTAAGTGTCCGACTCTTGATTTCAGCTCAGGTAGTGATCTCAGGGTCATGAGATCAAGACCCATGTTGGGCTCTGTGCTGAGTTTGGGGCCTGCTTATGATTCTCTCGGCTAAAGGAAATAAATCAATCAGAGAAAGATAATTTTTTTTTAAGATTTTTATTTATTTATTTGTCAGAGAGAGCGGGAGCGAGCACAGGCAGACAGAGTGGCAGGCAGAGGGAGAAGCAGGCTCCCTGCCGAGCAAGGAGCCCGATGTGGGACTTGATCCCAGGACGCCAGGATCATGACCCAAGCCGAAGGCAGCCACTTAACCAACTGAGCCACCCAGGCGTCCCAGAGAAAGATAATTTGCATATGATCTCAGTCTTATGTTGGGTTTAAGAAACAAAACAGGATCATAGGGGAAGGGAGGGAATAATAAAACAAGATGAAATCAGAGACTGAGACGAACCATAAGAGACTCTTAATCCTAGGAAACAGAGGGTTGCTGGAGGGGAGGTAGGTGGGGAGATGGGGTAACTGGGTGATGGGCATTAAGAAGAGCGTGTGATGTAATGAGCACTGGGTGTTATTTAAGACTGATGAGTCACTGAACTCTACATCTGAAACTAATAATACATGATATGTTAATTAATTGAATTTAAATTTTTAGAAATTGCCAAGAAAGATATTTACAATTATAGTAAACTGCCAAAAAAAAAAAAATTCTCTCTCTCTCCTCTCTCTGCCCCTCTCCCCGCCCCAGCTCATGCACACAGTTTGTTTGTTTATTTATTTATTTTTAAAGATTTTATTTATTTATTTATTAGTTAGAGAGAGCGCGCGAGCACAGGCAGACAGAGAGGCAGGCAGAGGCAGAGGGAGAAGCAGGCTCCCCGCTGAGCAAGGAGCCCAATGTGGGACTCGATCCCAGGACGCTGGGATCATGACCCGAGCCAAAGGCAGCCGCTTAACCAACTGAGCCACCCAGGCGTCCCTCATGCACACAGTTAAAAAAAAATCTTTTTTTCAATAGTTTTTACACGTACTTCATTTTATTCAATTCCTTCATAAACCCAATAATGCAGTTGATCTTACCCTATAATAAAGTAGGTCAAATAGTCAGAACTGGGCTTCCTGCTCTGCAGGGAGCCTGCTTCTCCCTTCCCCTCTACCTGCTGCTCCCTCTGCTTGTGGTCTTTTTCTCTCTGTCAAATAAATACATAAAATCTTTAAAAAAAACAAAAACAAAAACCTTACCTTGCTACAGACCACATAGTAAGTGGTGAAGCTGGACTTCAGATTCATTTCTTGTTAATATAAGTGTAGAATGGTTTTCTACTGTAGCCAAAGCTTTGTTGTTACCACAAAGAGGGAAAATACCTGTTCTTCCATGATCTTAAGATTTACATCTGTATATGTATTTATCATTGACTCTGTTTTTCATACTAGTTAACAGACAAGCTCTAAAATGTGTTTCAGTGAATCTCAGAGGAAAAGTAACACTTTGTCTGGGCCTCATTCAACAATAAGGAATTTCCAGGATCCCAATGCATTTGCAGTAGAAAAAGTAAGTGACCTTACCAATCTTTGCAGTCAGATATTCCTGAGTTTTAAAATACTGATATTTACATATGTGTGTGTCTGTGTGTAGCATTTGTATGTTACAGTATTCCTGTAAAACTGCAGGGTAATTGCCTTGAGATAGAGAGTAGTAAAATGTATGAGGAGGAGACAGTCCATTTAGAATAGGTAGCATGTGCAGATGGACCAAGTAAGAAGCAATGCTGTGTTGAGGGACCTATAAATACATTGTGGATGCTGGACTATGCAACATAGTAGGGCATTTTACTAGCATCAGATTTTTAAAAACCCTGTATGAAAAGTTCACATTTGGAGCTGTGTTTTGTAATCATTGAAGAGTTGGTGAAGGATCTGTGAAAACACTTGTGAAATGTAGTATTCAAGCATTAATACAAAGGTAGCCACCCACCGTAACTTCTGAGTTTCCACCTAGATTTGTTAAAACTAGCTAGCATCTATTCACTAGAAGCTCTCCCCTATTCTTTACTAATATTGATTTTCTTTTCCAGCAAATGGTTATTGAAAATGCACGAGAAAAAATATTAAGTAACAAATCTCTTCAAGAAAAGCTCGCAGAAAACATTAATAAATTTTTGACTAGGTAAGCTGTGTGTGTGTTGATAATGCCTAATTGTCTTCACCTAATTTTGAGAGACTGGTAAAATTTTTTCCTTCTGTATTACAGTGACAACAATATTGCACAAATGCCCAAGCAAACAGAGAGCAACCCTGCGGAACCAGAGACTTCAATTGATGAACTCCTGGGACTCCAGGTATAGGTTAGGGGGCGTGTGTGGTGCATATACTCATAGTTAAAACTGATGGTATTTTGGTTTCATTTCAAAACCATTGCCAGGTAGTTCCTGCCTGGCTCAGTCAGTATAGTATGCAACTCTTGATCTTGGGGCTATAAATTCAAGCTCCATGTTGGGTATAGAGATTACTTAAAAAAAAAATAAAATCTTGACCAAAAGAAAAAAATTGCCAACAGGTGTGTGAAATTATTTATGATAATAATTTTAGATGTTTCCTTCAGTATCCAAATATAAATGTAGTCTGTTCTTGAAAATGTATTAGTGAATTTTCAAATAGTAAGTATAAATTGTATTATTTAAATGGTAAAAATAATAAGACATCTCTAACCCATCTAATATCACTAATTCTTCCATCTGCCAGTAAAACACTTTGCTTTAGCCATACAACAATCAGTCAAGGGTATCTAAGTATTTAATACTTACAGATTCATTAGTGGGGGATGTGTTTGTGGGCAGCTAGCAACAGTACGGTACAACATAAGTATAAATTGCATTTCTTTTACATTGCTACAGACTATATAATAATGTGAGGAAACGATGAAATTAAATGTTAAAGATATATAATGAATCCAAGTAAAATGAACAAGACACTTTAAAAAAGAAAGGTTACTAACTAAATGAATAAATTGTGTGAAGTTTACTGCCAAGAGAAGGAAGATGGGACTGCAGTCACTGTTGCTATTCAGTGATAGTGAAGATGGAAGAGCATCAGCTGGTAAAGGAAGAATTTAACAATTTATCTTTAATATTTGTTCATGTGTTTAAAAAAAAAAAAAAAAGATTTGTTCATGTGCACATAACCTTCCTCAAGAGCAGCTGAGTTTGTGATGGTGACACATCGTTTGACTCGGACTCTTGGACAGTGTGACCCATTCTTGTTGCCATGCCCACCAAATGAATTCACTGTAGCAGGTTTGCTTTCAGGTGAATTCTAGGTAAAACCACTGAATTTTTATTTTTTATTTTTTATTTTCTGGTCTGTTCCTTCAGAACACTTAAAAAAAATTTTTTTGCTACCCTTTCCCATAGTGAAGTTCAGTAAATTTAACAAAATATGACAGACTTTTTAAAGCGACTTTAAATTATCTACCAGTACTTCTTTTTAAAAACTTCTCCTGTCTTAATGTTTAACAGATGAATATACCCTATTCTGAATTTTTATAGTCATCATTTGCTGGTTTATATTTTCTCCACAAACTTCAGATACTTCCCATAATCAAGGCACTGTGTTAAATACTCCGAGAAGTTATAAAAAAGAGAAGACACAACCCTTTGTTCTTGCTTTCTAGTATTTCACATTTGGAAAAAGTTAAAAATTCAGATTTAAATAACTTTTTAAAAAAACAGCAAAACAAATTGCCCCACTGAGTAGTAAAAACATCAGATTCACTGAGAAGTGGGAAGCCAGTTGTATAAATAGGTGAGGTAGGAATTTTTAAAATATTTACAAGTCTTTGTGACCTTGGAGTAGGTAAGATTTCTTAAGCTACACAAATCACTGTTATAAAAAAAAGCTTCCTTAAAACTTAAAATACTTGCTTGTTAAAATCATCATTAACAAAAAATTAAAAGTCAAACCAACAACAGCTTGGAGAAAATATTCATAATACATGTATCTCACAAAATTTTTTACCCAAAGTATAGAAAGAGCTCCCACAAATCAATAATAAAAAGCTAAGCCACTCATTTTAATAAAAGGGTAAAAGACTAGGCCAGACAAAAGAAGACAGAGAATGACCACTAAGCCCATGAAAAAATGTTACTGGTCATTTGGGAATTGAAAGTTAAGAATACAGTGAGATACCATTTCACGTTCACTACAGTAGCTAAAAGTTAACAATCTGACAATACCAAATGTTGACAAGGATATGAAACAGCTGGAACCCTGAAAAATTGCTGATGAGAAGCTATGAAATGGTACACTGTTCTGAAAACTGATAGTTAAAGTTATGTTTACACCTGTACACTTTCCTTACGACCTGGCAATTACTAGGTTTTTACCCAAAAGAAATAAATATGTTCACATATGTTTATTAAAAAGACATCTACAAGAATATTTGTAACAGCATTGTTCCTAATAGACAAACACTAAAACTGAATGTCCATCAACAAAAAAGGAATAAACAAATTTTGGCAGTCATAGAATACTGGTGAACAATGCAAAGAACTACTAATACACATAACAACATGGTTGAACTTCAAACATATGTTGATCAAAGATAGACTAAAAGAATGTGTTTATATAGTGTGCTTCCATTTGTATAACATTCTAAAACAGGCAACACAAATTTATGCTGATAGAAATCAGAAATTGTTGACTGAGTGAGATGAGGGTAGTAATTTGCCAAAGGACAAATTCTTTAAAACGGGGGAGATGCGGGGAGAATGGTGTGTAGATGTGTGAATTCTTTTTTTGATGTGTGATTTTCTTGGGCAATGGAAATGTTTTACTTTTTTTTTTAAGATTTTATTTTTAAGTAATCTCTACACCCACCAAAGGGCTCGAACTCAACCCTGAAATCAAGAGTAGCACACTTCCACCAACTGAGGCAGCTAGGTGCCCCATTTCACACTGTTTATTCCAGTAGTAGTTATACAGTCCTTAAAATTGCTATGGACTTGGGGCACCTGGGTAGCTTAGGGGGTTAAGCCTCTGCCTCGGGCTAAGGTCATGATGCCAGGGTCCTGGGATCAATCCCCGAATCGGGCTCTCTGCTCAGTGGGGAGCCTGCCCCCCGCCCCCTGTCTAATTGTGATCTCTGTCTATCAAATACAATCTTTAAAAATTGCTGTGGACTTAAGATGTGTACATTTTATTTTATGTAAGTTATACCTTGAGTTTTAAAAATATTCAGAAGATTGATATGCAGTTACCTTTTGAACATTCATTTCAGGGTTCTTTTGATCCTAATTTTTAAAGTTGAGAATAAAACAACTTAGTAGAAAAGTACATTTTGTCAACATTAACTTTTTTTTTTAAAGATTTTATTTATTTGACAGACAGTGAGAGAGGGAACACAAGCAGGGGGAGTGAGAGAGGAAGAGACAGGCTTCCCACTGAGCCAGGAGCCTGATGCAGGACTCCCTCCAGGACCCTGGGATCAGGACCTGAGCTGAAGGCAGACGCTTAACGACTGAGCCACTCGGGCGCTCACCATTAATTTTTATAAGACTGTGTCCACCATTTCATAATTTGGTAACATTGTGTTCCCGACATTATTTACATTACTGTAAATTTTCAGCTTCCTGGATATAGAAATAGTTGTTCAGGCTCCTAGATGGCTCCCATAATCAGAATGAACTGGTTCTCTAACTTCAAACAAGTTTTTCTTCTCATTTTTTGGGCATTTTTATAAAAACTCCCAAGTTTTTATCACTTCATGAAAGTTCCACTTTAACTCTGTTCCATATGAGTTTCTTATCTCATGGGATTTGAATGTATGCCTTGCCAGTCTTGAAGACAACATTGTGGGATGTTTTATAAATAACTAAGATTGAGAATTTTAAATCTCCCAACTATTAGAATAAGAGTAAATGAAGACCCTAGCCAGAAAGTACTGTAACTTCTATGAAATCTAATGTTTTAGCTGAAAAGATTTACTACTTCTGCTTTTTATTCCATATTTCTTTTTTGTATTTTTTTAAGTTTCTATCTTCATGTAGAATTGATGGAAATGGATAAAACATTTTTACTGAGCTACATTACTGACATACTACTCCAAGCTTTCGCTCAGAATCTGTCATCCCTGTGTGAAGTATCAATACAGTCTGTTTGCCCCAACTTTTACAGGAAACACAGGTGGTGGTTGTGTTTTACCCTGATAACTAGTAAACTTGAGAAATCTCAGCACATTTTTACGGACTGCCCTTGGGTAGGGTGCACCCTTACCCCTTGGTTGCACACTAGGGTTTTTTGTTTGTTTTGGGGAAGTTTTTTGTTGGTTTTGGTGGGGGGACCCGGTTTTGGTTTTGTTTTGTTGTTTAAGATTTTATTTATTTGACAGCAAGAAAGGGAATACAGGCAGGGGGAGTGGGAGAGGGAAAAGCAGGCTTCCTGCTGAGCAGGGAGCCGGACACAGGACTTGATCCCAGGACCCTGGGATCATGACCTGAGCTGAAGTCAGACGCTTAAGGGTGAGTCACCCAGGCACCCCTGTTCTGTTTTTGAGAGAAAGCGAATAAGCGAGTCAGGGCGGGGGAGCAGAAGGAAAGAGAGAATCCCAAGCAGACACCACGCTCAGTGCAGAGCCTGATGTAGGGCTTAATCCCACAACCTCAAGATCAGCTCCTGAGCTGAAATCAGGAGCCAGATGCTCAATCAGCTGAGCCCCCCAGGCGTCCCTGACTGGTTGTTTTAGAGCATGTTCACTATCATTCTGTTTAAATCATATTGACTTTCCAAAAAAGTTGAAATGTCCAGTAAACATGGAGATATATTCAGCTCAGTAATAAATACAAATTAAGAGAACAGATTACTTTTATTTAATAGGCTGATGATGCTTAAAAATTGATAATACCCATTATTGGTAAGAGTTTGCACATTGTTACACAGAACAGGAATCCTTAGCAATTTCTGTGGAAGACTACTTGGTAGCAGTTCTCAAAATTTGAAATATGTATATCCTTTGACTCTTATCAGTGGATTCAGTAATTGCACTAGTAAGAATTTACCACAAAAAAAATAACAGATCCCTGGATAAAGATTTTCACTGTGGTATTATCCAATGTCCAACATTGGGAACTGATTAAATGTGGCATAGTTAGCAAACAAAAAGCCTGTTACAAAGGGGTTCATTTCTTTTAAATAGATAGTGGATTAAACATTTAGTGTTGTACCCTACTATTAAAAGAGACAGTATAGGGAAATTTTAAAAACCCACAAGAATAAAGAAGAGGACAGAAAAAAAAACTCTTGGAAGTAAGGATGGACAAGGGGTCATTGACTTTGGAGATCGCATGTTCTAAGCCAGTAAAGGCAAAACACAGAAAAAAAAAAAAAAATTTATGACATAGAAATCCCAAAAGGCTCAGTAGTAGTAGTTCTGAAAGCAAATGTAGAGACAGCTACAAGCAGAAAATAGAGTGCAAAATTGAGGAAGTCATTAACCTTTAAATCTTGTTAACCTCTAAATCTTGTCTGCGTTTTACACTGTCTTCACAGTCATGTTGTCAGTCATATACTCACCCAGCAAAATGTCACTAGATCAATAGGAAAAAAAAACAAAAATACAGGTGGTCCTGCAAGATAATTCTGCTGTGTAGATGGTAATTGACAAGCTCCCTCCATTGGCAAAGAGTTTGCAGGTAGCTTTTGACATGCCACTTTTAAATGTGAATAGACTAGGGGCACCCAGATGGCTCAGTTGGTGAAGCATCTCCCTCTGCCTTCCACCCCCCCCTGCTTGTGCTCCCTTGAGTTTCTCTCTCTCACTGAAAATAAGCAAAATATTTAAAGATTAAGAGGCCAAAGCAGATAGGTAACAGGGGCGAGATTTATGTAGAGGTTACCCAAGCTGATAGAAAAATAGGCCAGGTTTGTAGTTACCAGAGACAGGACATTGAGGGGTGGGGATATTGGATGAAGGTGGTCAAAAACACAGACTTCTAGCTAAAAGTTAAATAAGTACAGGGCTGTAATGTACAGCATGATGACTAGTTAACACTGCCATATGGTATATTTGAAAATTGTTAAGAGATTAGGTCCTAAGAGTTCTCACAAGGAAAAAAAAAAATTGTTTTTTCAGCTGCATGAGATGATGGATGCTAACTAACCTGACTGTGGTTGTCATTTCTCAGCATATGTAGGTCACAGCATCACACCGCACACCGTAAACTTAGTGCTGGATGTCAAGTTTAAAAAAAAACATTTGTAGGGACGCCTGGGTGGCTCAGTTGGTTAAGCAGCTGCCTTCGGCTCAGGTCATGATCCCAGCGTCCTGGGATCGAGTCCCGCATCGGGCTCCTTGCTCGGCAGGGAGCCTGCTTCTCCCTCTGCCTCTGCCTGCCACTCTGTCTGCCTGTGCTCTCTCTCTCTCTGTCTAACAAATAAATAAATAAAATCTTAAAAAAAAAAAAGAAAAACAAAAAACATTTGTAGTGTGACTTTAGTTGTACATACACACATAACTATAGTTCCTATGTTCGTTTTAATTTGGGGGAATATATCCACCAAAGCAGTTAATCCTAGGAGGTGGAATTAGGGAACATTCACTTTCTACTTTCTAGTGTTGTTTTTATTTGTTTCAAAGGAACCTAGTGTTACAATCAGAAGAAATTTTCATGGCGGGAAGTAATTATTCATAAAAAATGAAAGCTGTCATATGCCCTCTAGGCCGGTGGTACACTACATACTAATTCAATCAGGACCATTCTTTTTTGGCAGAGTGAAATCCATATGTCTGAGGAAGCAATACAGGATATCCTGGAACAAACAGAGTCCGATCCAGCGTTTCAAGCGCTCTTCGACCTCTTTGACTATGGTAAGTAGATCATCTCAAGGCAGAAGAAAAAAGTTCCAATTTCTTTGGCCCTTTAACCAGACTGAATAACATTCCCAGAGCATCTGAAAAAAAGTCCTGTTTTCATCAAAGCAAACACAGGGCTAGGAAAGTGGGGTGGGAGTTATTTTTTCCATAAACTTTAGCTGTAAAAATGGGAAAGGTTTTATATTTTTTGTGGGCATTATTGCCAGTCAACACAAATATGTTGATGTCAACTACTACACATACGTTACACTAAACACAATTGGATAATACTAAAGGAATACAAGAAATTGGCATTGCCCTCAATTTTATGATCTTGTGCAGTTGTTCTCTAAGCATAGTCTCCAAACCAGCATATAACATTATCTGAGAACATGTTAAAAAAGGCAAATTCGTGGATTCTCCAGATGATTCTCACATAGGCTGAAGTTTAAGAACCACTGGTCTGTTGGAAAAATCTTTGTTTTTGCCAATGATATACAAACCAACATGTTAAAAGCATCCAGAAGACCATAATTTTAACGTGAAGTTTAACAGTTGCTTAATTACCATCAGGCTGCATTAACTGATGCTTATTTTTATTTTGATCATTTAACTGATTTTTTTCCCTGTTCCCTTTTTAACAGGTAAATCAAAGAATAATAAAAGTATATCACAAGGCATTTCCAGTCAGCATCTGGAAACCAATCCCAGCGTAGTCTTAGTAGATGAAACTAATCTAGCAATTAAAGGTTCTTTTGATACAGAACAGTCTGGTAAGAATTTGGTTTTGTTAATATCTTTCATCTAAATCCTATATCAATCTCAAAATTTCAAAGGCAGAAAGTACTGTTTAATTTGGAAGTTGTTCAAATTGCCACATAAAGTTTGTTTTTGTTTTGTTTTGTTTTCTTTAAGATTTTATTTATTTGAGAGCATGAGCAGGGGGAGTGGGAGAGGGAGAAGCAGACTCCCCGCTGAGCAGGGAGCCCGATGCGGGGCTCCATCCTGGGGCTCTAGAATCATGGCCTGAGAGCCAAAGGCAGACACTTAACCAACTGAGCCACCCAAGCACCACTGTTTTTTGTTTTGTGTTGTTTTAAGTTTTTTCTTTTCATTAAAGAAAAAATTCCAAGCCTTTGAGCAATTCGAATAAAGGGTGAATTTTAGTACTCATTCTTTAGTGATACAATAGGCTCTTGATATCCACAATTTAGTATTAATAGGGGCAATAAATGGGGCACATAAGTGACCCACAGTAACTATGTTTGACTGAGGGTAGGCAGTGAATGGGACCATCTTACCTCCTTTACATCTTACCTCCATTACAATTATTTTAATTTTGTAAAACATAACACTTTTATAGAAGTGCACAATAAAGATATGTGTATCTCATTGAATTATAGCCAAACAAATACCCTGGATAACCATCTCCAAATCAAAGAACAGAACACTGCCAGCAGGATGAAAACCTCGCTTCATCTCCCTTCCCAACACTAAACCCTCCATCTCTTTTTCTTTTTTTTTCTTTTGTTTTTAAATATTTTATTTATTTATTTGAGAGACAGAGCATGAGAGAGGAGAAGGTCAAGAGAGAGAAGCAGACTCCCCATGGAGCTGGGAGCCCGATGCGGGACTCGATCCCGGGACTCTGGGATCATGACCTGAGCCAAAGGCAGTTGCTCAATCAACTGAGCCACCCAGGCGCCCTCCATCTCTTTTTCTAAAAGATACCTTTATCCTTGTGTCTCACACATGCTAATTTCTGTGCCTTTTTAGTATCACCTTCATCAGTTCTGTTAGTTGACAAGCTGTGTCAAAATAATCTTTTCTGCTCTGTCTTCTTAAATGCCTCCAACTGCCAAGAAAACCTGATGGCTTCCAAGTTTCACATAATATCTCAGACTACATTCCCATTTTGAATCCTCTGCCTACACTGAAGCCCAATCCTCTAATTCTTAAACTGGATTACAGCATTCCTTTGTGTGGAAGATCATGCTTCACTTAAGTGCTCTACTGTGCACAGAATGAAACTCAAAATCTCATTCTCTCGAAGTCTTACCACTTCACTGAAACTGATGTGGCCTGGACATAATTTCTCCCCATCTCCCCACAGTAGGATTACCAGTGTCACATTAACAGAATCATAGGTGACAGCCATTTTTCCAGACATTTTTCCTCTGTTTTTCATATTGTTATTTTCTCTGTCTGACACTGTGATGCTCTGACACAGTATGTCAGTGCTATGTTAACTTCCTGAAACGTCCTTTCTTCTTACTCCATGATCACAGCTCTTTTCTTTTTCAAGATCTCCTCTTACAATAGCTCCTTTATAATGGTCACATCGGTTAGGCACAAAGAGGTGCCTTTCACTCCTGTACCATTACAGTTTTTACATGTTTTATCATCTTTCTGTGTCTGCTCCCCTTACTAGATTGATCTCCCCAAAGGCAGAGACTAGGTCATTCATCTTTATATCCCAGCACTAATCATGTGGTTGATTTTTAATAAGTGTGTATGTTGAAGATTGCAAATAGGACGCGATAATAACAAATGTTGATCATACAAAATGTGCTTGGCCCATTTCACCTTGAGGAATATATCAGATAGGGACACCTGGGTGGCTCAGTGGGTTAAAGCCTCTACCTTTGGCTCAGGTCATGGTCTCAGGATCCTGGGATCGAGCCCTGCATCAGGCTCTCTGCTCAGCAGGGAGCCTGCTTCCTCCTCTCTCTCTGCCCGCCTCTCTGCCTAGTTGTGATCTCTATCTATCAAATAAATAAATAAAATCTTTAAAAATATATATATATATCAGATAAAGTAAGGTCAGTAGACATGGTACAAGTTGAAAAGTCAGCTATTTCGAAAAAAAACTACATGTGGGGCCAGTTTTTTACCTGCTAATAAGCATTAGGTGTTCTTAAACCTATATACTTTTTCCTTCTTTGCATCATTTGTTTTCTAAGAGGTTTGAAAAAACAGTTTGGCCCTTATTTAAAAAGGCATCAGTAAGTTTAAAAAAAAAAAAAAAAGTACCCAGACGCCTAGGTGGCTCAGTTGGTTAAGCAGCTGCCTTTGGCTCAGGTCATGATCCCAGCATCCTGGGATCGAGTCCCACATCGGGCTCCTTGCTTGGCAGGGAGCCTGCTTCTCCCTCTGCCTCTGCCTGCCATTCTGTCTTCCTGTGTTCGCGCTCTCTCTCTACCAAATAAATAAATAAAATCTTTAAAAAAAAAAAAAAAGTACCTGTAAGTTTTTGAATATTCAGAAAATGTGAGATGCAGCTTTTCCGACTTCTGCTTACCAGTATATCAAAGATGAGTTACTTCCTTGGCAAAACAGGAGTAAACGGGACTCCATCAGAAATGAGTACCTGCTCACCCTCTTCTGCCATCCTTCTGTTTTGCAGGTGATCAGCCTGGACCACCCCCATTTTGCGCATCCTACCAAAGTGAAGACCCCTCTGATGCTCTGAAGAGCAGCAGCCATGTGGAGCTTCGCCAGGAAGCCCAGGAACACTTCACTCAGATAGGCTCTAGCGTCCAGAAGAAGGCATTTAAGACGGTCGTACATAATGGACAGAAGTGTAACCTTGATATTACCTTTGAGTCTGTGCCTCATTTGAATGACTTTAACCAAAGAGTAAATGCTGATGCTGAATGTAATCAGCGTTGTGCCGAATTATATGCCCATCCACTGCCCACTGACACCACCATATCGATGGAGGTCGGGAAGAATGTCCTGTTGTCAGACGCACCACGTGAGCCTCCCTCGCAGCCTGATGCGTCTGCTCTGCCAGTGACGTCATTTGTTTCCCTCGGCGCTGAGACTCACTCTGAAAACTTAATGCTCTCTGGGAAGAGTTCTCAGCTTTTATCCCAAAATATCCCGTTAACTGGAAAGACATCTAAAACAAGTCAGCTTTGTGAAAACTCTAACAACACAGCAAGACTTAAAACTAATCTCCCTGGTTCTAAGTCACCAGACCCTAGAGAAATGCACCAGAATAAAACTGAGATCCATGGTGGCTTGCCTGGTGCATCACAACGTGCAGACTGCCAAGATAGTTCTTCACTTCAAAGTAAAATACTACCTGTGTCCGTTGAAAGTTCGGGTTTAAAGGTATCGGAGCATCTAGACATTCGTCTTGAAGATTCAGTGTCTTCAGTTAAACAACCATCTGAGGAGTCATTGGCACCTGAGTTAAATCATACAGAAAAACATGAAACTCAGCCCTCCAAGTCTGAGAAAGTCGCTGTCCAGGCACAGGAGCGTTCATCTATAAAAGAAGATGGAGATAGTATTTTTCTCACTCTAGGTGACAGTGGTAACTGTGGGGAGGTTGCACTCATTGCTCCAGACGGTAGTGCTATGGAAGGGAAGCAGTCTCTTCCCTCAGAACCTCTGTGTTCTTCAGTGGGAGATTCTCACCCTGAGTCCCAAAATACTAGTGACAAACCTGCTGTGGACAATTCAGCAGACATAGATGCATCAAATATTGTCTCTCTCAAAATTATCATTAGTGACGATCCGTTTGTTTCCTCAGACACTGAACTGAACAGTGCAGTTTCTAGTATCAGTGGGGAAAACTTGCCGACGATAATCCTGTCCTCTCCTGCCAAGTCTCCTGCCAAAAACACAGAACTAGTTAAATGCTTGTCTTCGGAAGAAACCGCAGGCGCTGTCACATCTGCTGAAAGACTAGCGGATTCCGTGCCAGTGGAGCAGATTTTGGCCCTCAAGCCTGAGGACTCTGCCGGAAACAGCACTCAGAATGAAGGCAGTGTTGCCTTTTCGCCCAGTGTCACACCGTGTGCGTCCAAGGACGGCGGGTACATACAGCTGATGCCGGCTACGAGCACGACGTTTGGCAATTCAAATAACATCCTCATAGCTACCTGTGTGACTGATCCAACAGCCTTAGGAACAACTGTAAGTCAGTCGAATGTGGTGGTGTTGCCTGGAAATCCTGCCCCTGTGACTGCGCCACCTCCCCTGCCCCAGTTACAGACGCCCCCAAGGTCCAACAGTGTGTTCGCTGTCAACCAGACTGTGTCGCCCAGCTTTTCACAAGGTAACTAAGAACACATTGAAGTTCATTTCTCTGGAATGGGGTGTAATTTCTCTTGGGTGCGCATTTATTGACTAGGAGGAATTAAATCGTAGATGGATAGTGAGGAAAGACTGGAATTTGTGATTATGCCCCTCTTTTCTCTCCCTAATTAATTCAGTCATGCCTTCTTTTGTATCT
This sequence comes from Taxidea taxus jeffersonii, assembly GCA_003697995.1. NCBI lineage: Eukaryota > Metazoa > Chordata > Mammalia > Carnivora > Mustelidae > Taxidea > Taxidea taxus. Next base: position 23,618 of record RCUC01125373.1, on the reverse strand, counting down.
ACTATGAGTTAGGGAATCATTGGCTTCAGTGATCCTGGAAGATGGAGCTGATGACACGTTCATCTGCCTTTCCTTCCATATTGGTTCCCAAGCTCCTTTCCCCCCTTTTTTTATATTGTAGGCATAGTAAAATATGAATGAATGCACACAGGTAGTACGCCTGATGGGTCTGTTTGGAGTGCTGTTTAAAATAACATAAAAGGGGTCAGAATGAGTAGAGACTGTGGGACTTCAGCGAAAGCTCAGAGAAAAGAAGTTGGGGTTGGGGTGGAGGGAGGGAGTTGTCAAGTGTAGGTGTGGTTGAGAGACTGAAATGGGTGTTCCTGAAAGTGAGCTCCACCTGACAGGAGCAGGTAATGAATATAAGGAAGAGTTTGATTTAGGGGACAAGGATAAACTAGGATAGCCACGGGCTGTAGTGTTGACTTCTAAGGACCAGAGAAGCATTGTCATTTTCCTTCTTGGTTTTGACTCTTGGTAAATTTCTCTGGACCCTTTCTGACCAGGACCACTGAGGTGACAGGTTTGCATTCTGAGCAGGTCTTAGGCCATTAACATTCAGTTGAGACCCCAATTTTTGTGGTACGATTCAAACTTGAAACCATCACCATCACATTTCTAATCAGTTTCACTATTGTATCTAGAAGAATCAACATAAAACTGTGGGTCCCTGACTGTGAAGTCTAATGCTTAGACTGTTTACCTTGACCAAATACAGTAAGATTACTTTAATATTCAGATTAACTTTTTAATTTGTTAGCCTTGCTCTTGTTCCTAAAGTTTTTTAAGGACGGTAGATTCTAAGGTAAGGGGATTATAATTTTAGGAATTTATTTAAATAGTAGTTTCTTTGGAGTTTTTTGTTTGAGAGAGAATCTTATTGAGAATTTTTTTTTTTAAGGATCTGCCATCATAATTGCTTCTCCTGTCCAACCTGTACTCCAAGGAATGGTGGGAATGATCCCTGTATCGGTGGTTGGACAGAATGGAAATACCTTTTCTGCTCCTCCTCAGCAGGTAAGATTTCTGAACTGAAAATGGTGCAGTTATGCTTTTCAAACATAGTATCATTCATAGCTACTTCTCTTCTAGCTCCTTCATATGCCTTTGGCAGCACCCGTATGCAGTAGAAGTATCCCACAAATCCCTATCCCTCCAAAATCGCAGAAGACTCAGGGACTCAGGAACAAGCCTTGTACAGGTACATTTTTAAGTTCATTAATGTCTGTATACTCATTTGTTTCCAGCAGCACCACAATGTTTTCCTTCTGAATACCTGTTTGTTCCTAACAGGTGATTTCTAACCTTTGCTTCAAGCCTTTTTTTTTTTCCTTTTTTTTAAGTAATCTCAGCTAAAAGGTGAATGGAGAAAAAAAGAGTTCAGAAAGAGACCATGTACTTAAGAGAACTTGAATTTGGTGGATATAGCATCAGAAGTCACAGGACAGGAAGGATCATTTAATAATTTATTGGCTATTATATATTTATAAGGAAAAAATTAGATGCCTTCCTCATACCATACACAAAGGTGAACTCCAAGATTATTAAAGACCTAGAAGTATAAAGCAATACAGTTAAACAGTAAAAGAAATGTAAGAGAATGTCTTAGTGACACAAGGATAAAAGGATTGCTTTAGAAAAAATGAAAAAAATACATAATTACATGTGGAAAAAGTTAAGAGCATGACTGCTCCAAGATTAAAGGTTTCAGTTCAACGGAAGACACCACTTAAGAAATAACAGCAGATCGTTGTTGAGAGGTTGCATCAGATTTCTGCCTCCAACTTTTCCATCTTCATGGATGACAAAATGCCCACGTCGTCAACCTACCCACCCCCCTAGCCCTCGGCATTCTTGGACACTTTCCATTTCTGAGTCTTGATCTTCATGTCACCTAACCTCTCCTATAGCTTCTTCACCTTTCAATGCTTCCCTTCTTACTAGCCCTGTGTGGTTGTAAAGGCCAGTAACCTATCTCCGAATACTCTTGATTCCCGTACAGTGACTCTCTTCAGCCAGTGAAGGCTTCTCTTTTCCCTGAACCTCCGTCTCCTTCCTGGATTCCTTCCTTCCCCGACCAGTCGAGACCCACCACCCCTCATGCGCTCTTCCCAGGACTCTGAAACACCTTCAGCTGCACATTCTTCAGTAGAAGGTGCCCCGGACCTGTCCAAACATCACTCTCTGCCTTTGTACCTGGGCTTCTCAGCATTGCTTTAGAAGTGAGGCTGTTCACTACCAACTAAAACTGCCTCACTCGCACTGCCACTTAGCAGAATTTCAGATTCTTCCATCTTTCTTTCCCTTTCCCCCTTCAAACTCCTCCGAACTCCCGCAGCTCTTCTACCTATGCGGTCCCCACCCTCCTCGCTCTAGGCCAGTGATCTTCTCTCCCACCAGAGCAATAAGTAGTGAACTCCATTTTCTCACATCACTCCCATTTGGTGTGTGCTTGTTCTACTCTCTCCCATTCCTGTCTTTCTTACAGGAATAATGCTCTCATCCTTTCTCTGGTTAATGTATGCATCTTCTCCGGTCTGCCTGCATCTTCTGTCTTCTCTGTGGCCTGCATTTGTCTTGTTTGGGTCCTTCTGTCTCTGTACAGTTCCTGCAGTTTGTCTCACCTGCTAGCCCTCCATCCCCGCCTTCTCCTGTCTCCCATTCTTTCTTCATCCATGTTATTGTCTTTTCTCATGTTTCCACTAAAACTGTTTAAACTGAGATCATCAGTGGCTCTGGCTGTTTTCCGTTCTGACCTTACCTCCCTCTGGCAGTTGACATAGTGGTGGTTTCTGGACCCACCACTGAGTTACTGCACTCCTGCCTTCATGACTCTGCCCAACTCTAGACCTTCAGATTCTACACGTCTCAGTCTCACTTCTTCCTTTAAGACCTCCTCGGCCTGCTTTTCTCCCCGTTGGTTAATGTTCCTATTCAGTCCTCCTTGACCTTTCCTATCTATGTGACTGCCCATGGCTGTCTCCAAGGCCTTCATCTCTTACCTGGAATATTTGTGGCTGCCTAAGGAGGATTTCGGATGGCAGTTTTCTTTCTTCTCTCCTCCATCTTCTACACTACTGCCAGAGTGACTTTCTAAAGCATAAGTCTGTTTGCCTCTTCCCTATTTAAAAGTCTTAAGGGCGCTCTCTGAAACTTTTTGCGTAATGCACAAGGCCCTTCACAATCTCACCTGTGCCTTCCTCTCCAGTTTGGTATCTTGCTGCTCTCCCAAATAAACTCTTAAGTCCCTAGAAATTAAAATACGGCTATTAGAACTCCAGAGCTGGTGCTTTTCCTGACGTAGGCATGCAGACATGATGATCGAATGGGCACGATTTCAAAATAGGCATAATATATTACTTTCTTTAGCTTTCTGGACCTAAGAAGTGGAGAGCCTGCTTCTCCCTCTCCTGCTCCCCCTGCTTGTGCTCTCTCTCTCTCAAATAAATAAAATCCTAAAAAGTAATAATTAGAAGTTGCTTTTTTAAGCCCAATAGGTGAGAGTACTTTGTTTGTACATTAGTTGTCATTTAAAATTTTTCTCATGATGTGTGTGATACTTGGTTTGTTCCATTTTCTTTCAGAGTAATGTACTCTTTCTCTTGGGAGTGTTTTTCTTTTCTAATTATTTCATTTATAATTCCAGGAAAGCAGGTAAATAATTTGGTGGATTCATCTAGTCATTTAGTTGGATGTCATGCACAAAGGTAAGCATAAAAGTAGTTTTTATCATGGATTCTTTGAATGCTTAGGTTAAAAACAAACAGGATGTCTTGATGTTGCCAAAAATATTTACTTATACATTTGCAGAACTAAAGTGTCTGACAAGGATTTCTCTATGTTGCTTAAAATACATTTCTTTATTTTGCAGAACTGAAGTGTCGGACAAGAATATGGCCACAGATCTTGGGAAAAAACTGGAAGAAATTGCAGTTCCCTTCTCATTAGAGAGCGTAGTTCCAACTAGCAAACCGTTTGAGAGCCACAGACGTGTGCTGTGTTTTGACAGTACCACTTCTGTGGCCAATGCACAGGGCACGAACCATAAGGTGGTGTCCCAAAACAAAGAAAGGAATGACCTTTCATTTCCAAATCTTGAGTCATCCACTGTGTCCTCCACCTTAAAACCCCCTTCTAATAATGCTCTCAAAAGGGAGAGAGAGAGGCCTCCTTTACCTAAGATTTTATCCAAATCAGAAACTGCCAATAGCCGACATACCATCGTAAAAGAAACCCAGTTAGAAAAGAAAGCTTCACCAACAGAAATTATACTTGAATCTTTCCATAAAGCGACAGCTAATAAAGAGAATGAATTATGCAGTGATGTCGAAAGGCAGAAAAATCCAGAAACTTCAAAACTGCCAAATGGACAGCAAAATGGGGGTTTACGGAACGAGAAAACGATAGCTTCACTTCAAGAACTAACCAAAAAACAAGGCACATCCTCAAATAGTAAGAATGCCATTTCAGTCGGGGCACCTGTGAAGGATCTAAAACAAGAACAGACTAAATGTGCTAGTTCTGTGACGAATGCCCTGAGCAAACCTACAGCAGACGTGTTGCCAGATGGCCAGTGGCCTAGCCCCGTAGCGAGGCTCCCCGATAGCTCTGATGGGCCTGGGCCCCGGACTCCTGGCGCAGGGGCGGGGGACAGACCTAAAGAAGAACCGAGAGATGGTATCAAGGTCCCCTCCAGTAGCACAGCCAAGGTGATGGTCCCCCCTGTCACCCCAGACCTGCCTGCCTGCAGCCCTGCCAGTGAGACCGGGAGTGAGAACAGTGTCAGCATGGCTGCGCACACGCTCATGATCCTCTCCAGAGCGGCCATCTCCAGGACCGCCTCGACCACTCCTCTCAAAGACAACACCCAGCAGTTCCGAGCCTCTTCCAGGAGCGCCACAAAAAAGCGGAAAATAGAGGAATTAGAAGAACGGGAACGAACCTCTCGGGCTTCCAATAAAAGTCTTGCAAATTCATCACTCCCAATGAAAAAGAAGAAAATTAAGGCAAGTTTGAAAGTCTTAATTTCAAAACCACACCTTTGCCCTTCCTTCAGTGCTCACGTTAGAGATCTCAGCATTTTTGCCGCAGCTACCTGACCGAACGCTCCGGTCGAGACGGCTTTGGGTCTTGCCTGACGATGTATCCTGAGCAGTGTGTCTCAGCCAGTGTGGTACTCAGAGTTTGTCTAGGGGAAATGAAGCGTTTGCAGAACAACTGCTAAGGCATTGCCTTGGGGAAAGGAGGTTTTTGTTTCTGTCGTGGTAGGACCCAAGTGTTGTGGGAGAATGACATAAGCCATGAGAGATTGGGAAGCCACTACTGTGTGTGGAATTACCAAGTAAAAAACAACTTTGCACGTCACCTCTCGGGGCTTTTTCAGTGTCCTGCCATCTCTTCCATTGGCTCCTAGAGACGTTAGTATGTCGGAGCAGTGTAAAAGCTAAATTTACCTGTTTTTGTCCTTTGGGCGTGGCTATCTGTAGGAAGGCAGTGCAGGGATAGCTTTGAAAACCAAAACCCATTTCTCCTAAACCTATTTAGCCACTTAGTCAGTGAACTGAATAGAAGGAAAGGTGTTTAACATGTCTTATGGCAAGTCCAGTACCCAGGAAAGATCTGTGGCTTTGATGCCATGCAAGCCTGGGTTTGAACCCCGCATCTCCTGCTTACTGGTTCTGTGATCGTGGTTAAGGCCGGAGCCTCTGGGGCTCAGCTGCATCGCTTGACCTGAGGCTACCACCTGCGTCTTACCTGAGGCCAGAAGGAGTAAACATAGTGTCCTAAGACGCCTGGGGCCGGAACAGTACCTGGTACTTGTAGTGAGGAGAGCTCCTGAGACTTGCTGTGGTTGGTGAGAATGACACCCCCATAGAGAGCGTGGCCTGTCTTGTCTCAGCATTCACAAACTCCGAATTTGTTTGACGTGTTTTGCCTAAACTAATGTTAAAGGACCACTGAAGTATAATTTATTAACTTTGGATTTATAAAATGTGTGGCTACTTCTCTGTATAATTAAAAGTCCAACCAACTAAAAAGTTTAGCGAAATTTTAGTAGTATAGGAAGAACCTGATACGAGGTTCTAAGTAAAAGTTTTTTGGCCTTGTTTGAGTTCAATATGTTAACTTAGGTTTATTTTTTCTTTTTTTTTTTCTTTCTTTTCTTTTTTATTTCTTTTCCTTTTTCTCCCCCCCCCCTTTTTTTTGACAGAAAAAGAAGCTACCCAGTTCATTTCCAGCTGGAATGGATGTGGACAAATTTTTGTTATCATTGCATTATGATGAGTAAACATTCTGAACATAAACGAACAGTAGCTGTTTAAAACTCGTATCCCTTAAACTATGAGTGTAGGGAATGAGATACTGACAGAACCTAAAAGCATGACCTGCACTTTCCTTGTACTGAAATTTCACTTTATATCTGAATCATGCTGTTTCTGAAGCAGCTTCCTAGTTTGTAAATAGATTTACCTGGTATATTTTTTATTTTGGAAAAAAAAATTTGCAGAAATGTAAGTAAAGCCAATCTGCAAAACTGTATAGCTCTGACAATTACATATTGTAAATATTGTATAAATCTTGTTGAAATAGAAGTTAAATCAATCTAGTGTTCTTACATTGTGTTTTTTGACTCCTGGTGATCCACAAGGCTTTTTCGTCTGGAGTAATTTCTCACTTTGTGTGTGTGAGGGGGAAATGATGCTTTTCTTTATAAAATTGCCTTCAGTAACTGTCATACAAGACATCTAAAGACAGCCACAGAGTAGTATAAGGGTGATGACAACCTCAGTTGGTGGTGGAGCGATCAGAAATGAACAGTTTAGGTTTTTCTTAGAGTGAATATTACCCCTTCTTATAATTGCAGTAAAGATTATATTCCTGAAATTTTACACTTTAACGTGTTTCTTCTGGTCATTCTGGTCTCTTTGTTTTAAAGAGGATTTTGTAAGCCATTTTTGAGTGTCTGATCTTTTGTTTATAACTTTTAAGATCTTTTACAGAACTTTAAATGTTTAGACTGTTGAGCCATACAAAGTTCATGTAGTAGTTGAGATGTCTTGGTATGTATATACTTTTTCCCATATACTGGGGATTTGAAGAATTGCACTAATTCATAGAACTTAGTACATAATAGTGACCAGTGCACATTTAATTTAAGTCTTGTATTCTATGTTAAAGCTTGTGTGGAGGATTATCTTCTGGTATCCTTTTAGAAAGCCATGTCCATCAAAAGATGTAAAAAGAGAAATCATAGTTTTATATTTTAATTTAGTTTCTCCTAAAATGGGCTGTGTTAAGTAACTGTATCTGTACTTAGATATAGTACACTGTCTCTGTGCCCCCTAAGAGGTTGTAAAGAGTTACTCTCAAAAAGTCCTTAAGGAGAATGAAAGAGGTGCCTTCTCTGTATCAGACTCACACACATCAGTCAAGTTGAAAAACTGGTTTAAACCTTTAAATGAGAACAGAAGTTATCATTAATATCTGACCGATTGTGCCTAGATTAAAGTATATTCTCTTAAGTGCTTTCTGTTTGGTTAAATATCAGTATATCACGGATTTTTTCTACAGGTGTATATGTTGTTAAAGGGTCATTTTCCTCAGCCTTTTTTTATACTGGGCCTTTAAAAAACTTAAATCCATCCTACTCCTATTTCTCAGTGTGGAAATCACGTCGTAATTGCTGAACCTTACTGCAGAAATATGTCTTGTTAAAAATTTCTGTGATCTGGCCGTGGTCTATTCCTAAGGAACTACATACCATACACGTAATGTTTATTTAACTCAACTTGATACTGTACTACAGTTAGGTTTGAATAAATATTTTCATTAACTGCAAAAGTTTGAATTACTTTATATTGGCATATACACACATCCACTTAATGACCCAGATTGAGACTAGCACATTATCAGGACCCTAGAAAATCCCCTCCTACTTCCTCTAGTAACCACTAACTCCTGAGGTAAAAATTATCCTGACTTCTACCACAGTTTTAGCTTTTTTTTTTTTTTAAGCGGTATGACTGTATTCATGCAGAATAGTCTATAACTTATTTTGCTCCACATTGCAAGATCCACCCATGTATGTCATTCCACTGTCCTCTTCCATGCTGTGTATTTTTCTCTTGTCTTTATCCATGTTGTATCATACCACAGCTAATCCATTTTCTAACCGATGGACATTTATTTTCAGTTTGGGGCTATTAGAAATAGAACAGTGAATATATTTGTACATTTTTGGGGTGACTATATTACACTTCTCAGTTGGATATATATTCAGTAGGGTTGCTGGCTCTTAGGATTGTAGATCTCCAACCCTGTTCAGATTTTTCCATTGTCCAGAGTGGTTTTATCAAACCCTACCACTGTCAACAGTGTAAGAGTTCCGTCTGTTCTACATCATTGTCAGTACTTGGTATTTTCATTTTAGCCATTTTGGCCGTGTCTATTGGCATCATAATGCAGTTTTACTTTAGTTCTTCCTGATAGAACTGAACACCATTTCATATGCATTTGGCCATTTAGAGGACAGGTCTCCTTTTGTGGAGTATCTGTTCGTGTCTTTTGGCCATTTTTTGTACTGACTTGTCTGCCTTTTTTCTTACTGATATGTATCTGTTCTTTCTGTCTTAAGATACAAGTCCTGTTTCAGATGGACATCTGATGTCTGGATGTTTTATCATGTTTTTCTTCTAGCAGCTTTATTGTTCAACCTTTTGTATTTTGATTGATCATCCAGTTAACCCAGCATCATTCTTGAGAAAGACTTTCCCAAATACACTGCACTTTTACCATTGTAATGAGCTGAAAAACTATGTCTGTGTGAGTTTGCTTCTGGACACGGATCTGTTCCAGTGGTCGACTTTTTTTTTAATTGAAGTATAACTAACATACAACGTTATGTTAGTTTCAGGCATACAACCTACTGATTCAGCAGTTCTACACGGGACTTGGTGCTCAGCACAATAAGGGTAGTCACCATCTATCAGCAAATAACGTTCATAAAGGATCATTAACCATATTCCCTCTGCTGTACTCCTCATCTCCATGACTTGCTTATTTTCTAACTGGAAGTTTGTACCATTGATCCTCATTTTAAAGATGTGCCAGCAACACACCATGTTAATGACTGTAGGAAATCTGTTTTAGGTTTTATTTTATATTCGAGCCACTTACTAAGTGAGCTCTGTTAGAGCTAATGGTTTCCCTGACGCTTAGTTTTTATTTACTATGTATCCTCTCTGAATAATTGTCTAATTTCATTTCTTCTTACTGTGGTGATGAGTACTTCAAGTACAACAAATAATGATCAAAGTGGGCTTCCATGTCTTAGTCCTCATTTTAATGAGAATGTTAAGTACAATGTTGCGTTTTGTTTGTAGTGTTTGAAGAATTTACATGAGGAATATCTGTTCAACTTAATTAGGTGCTCTTCTAACATCAGTTAAAATATTTTTATTAAATCCATGAATTTTGTTTTTATATTAATAATTCTAATGTGTGCTTTGCAATCTCACTTATGTCTGGGTATAACTAAATTTGATTTGTCAACATTTTATTTAAATGTTTACTTCTAATGAGATTGGTTTCAAGCTTATGCCAGTTTTTTTTTTTTCCATTGAATTTGGAACTTACCATCTCTTTCTAGTTTATCTGAATATTGGAACACTAAATAGTGCATGTCTGAGGATTCACTTGATGGTTAAGACAAGGCATGCAGAGCATTTAGGTCAATGTCTAGAACATACGCACTTTCACAACTAGATCCCTGTGCTGGTTTTTTTATTTCCATATTCTGCAGCAGATTATTTAGAATGGTAACTGACTACTCCTGAAACAAAATCACGAAATCATTGAAGCCAGCAGGCTTTTTCTGCAGTAGTTTAGGTGGGTTTTTTCCTCAAAATTTCTTCTAGGCTGATTGATCCAGTCAGGCTTTGAGCTTTTTTCTGAATTACATATATATTTTCCCCTAAATCTTGGTTGTTCTCTTTAGAAACTAATTTTCTGACAAAATCAGCTGTTACATTTAACAATTTTGTACTTTTCTGATTGATTGATTTGTCATTTATTCTTACTATTTGCTCTTTTCCTCAGAGTTCTTTTTCATGTTTAATTTTTTAAATTGAATGGATACCTGGCTTTTTTTCCTTTTAAACCTATGTAAGCATTTGGGGCACCTTGGTCACTCACTGGGTTAAGCCTCTGCCTTCGACTCAGGTCATGATCCCAGGGTCCTAGAATCGAGCCCCACATTGGGCTCTCTGCTCAATAGGGAGCCTGCTTCCCCCTCTCTCTCTACTTGTGATATCTCTCTCTCTCTCTCTCTCTCTCTCTGTCAAATAAATAAATAAAATCTTAAAAGCTGTAAGCATTTAATTAAGGCTATGAATTTAGTCCTGATTTTACCTTTAAGACATCAAAATTTGGAAGATGAGGTAAGTACTTTCGTTTTCTTGTTCTGTTATTTTTTTGTTTAACTTAATTACTTAGAATAAAGTAGCATGCTAATTTTCAATTTATTTTTTGCTTAAAATTTGATTTTATCATTCTTGTTAAAAGAGCAGTTGATATTTCTGTAAATCTTATTATGGAGGCTTAAAAACATTATGTTTATAAAAATACTAGGTTTGATATTTAATTTTACATTATCCTATCTAACTTGGCTTTAACACTTTTGTCATAAACCTTTACTTTCCCATTATTTCTCTCTTGGCTATAGTTTCTGCTTCAGTTGTTTTGGTATCATTGTTCAGGGCATAGTCTATAACTATCATAACTGCATTTTTTTTCAGCTTTATTGTGTTAAAATTGATGACTAAAGATAACTAATGTGGACATCATGCATGGATCTACAGTAGGTCGTGGAAGGATTCCTCCCATCAAGTTAAGAACCATCCAGCACCTCACGAATTCCTCTTGGCTGTATGTGGGATGTGTGAGTTCTCTCTCAGCACATTTTAATTCTGTCATGATACATTAGACCCTTGAACTTCATCTTAGAGCTGAAATTTTGTACCCTTTTATAAAAGCTCCCTGTTTGCTCCTCCACCACTCCCCAGGCCCCAGCACCTGGCAACTACTTTCTGTCTCTATTTCGAAAAGTTTGACTTTTTTCTTTTTCTTTTTTTTTTTTAGATTCCATATATAAGTGATACCATGCAACATTTGCCTTTCTCTGGTTTATATCACTAAGTATAATGCACTCAAGATCCATCCGTGTTATTGCAAATGCAGAATGTCTGTCGTTCTCATGGCTGAATAATCCTCCGCTTACGTTTACCACCCTTCATTAGCTTGGTCATTCGCCGACTGCCGCTTAGGCGTCCCCGGGTCTTAGCTGCTGTGGATCGTGCTGGGGAAGCTGCAGTGAACATGGAAGCACATGTGTCTTCACTGTATGCTTTTCATTTCCTTGGAGTAATAGACATACCTACATGTACACATGTGTCCACAAGCAGGTGGACTGGATCATATTTTTTCTGATTTTTCTTCTTGGGTTTTTGAGGAACCTCCATGCTGTTTTCCATAACTACGACACCAGTTTACATTCCCAGCTACCGTGCACGAGGGTTCTCTTCTCCACATCTTTGCCAGTGCTTTTGCCTTTGATGACAGCCATTCTAATGGGTGCGAGGCGGTATATCGTTCTGATTTGCGTTTCTCAGATGACTACTGACATTGAGTAACCTTTTCATGGACCTGTAGGTCATTTATAGATCTTTCTTGGAAAAATGTCTATTCTTATCCTCTGCCCAATTTTTAGTTCAGTTGGTTTTTTGCTGTTGAGTTCTGTGAGGGTTTTGTTTGTTGGTTTTTTTATTTTTTTAAAGATTTTATTTATTTGATAGAGATCACAAGTAGGCAGAGAGGCAGAGAGAGAGAGAGGAGGAAGCAGGCTGTCTGCAGAGCGGAGAACCCGATGCGGGGCTCGATCCCACGACCCTGGGATCGTGACCCGAGCCGAAGGCAGCGGCTTTAACCCGCTGAGCCACCCAGGCGCCCCCTGTGAGGTTTTTTTGACATGAACCGCTTATCAGATAATTTGTAAATATTCTTTCCGATTCCATACATTGTCTTTTCGTTTTACTGATGGTTTCTTTGGCTATGCACAAGCTTTTTAGTTTGATAAGATCAGGCTCATTTATTTGCTTTTGATTTGGGTATCAGATTAAAAAAAAAAAACCATTGCCAAGATCCATGTCCAGAAGGTCACTTTCTATGTATTCTTCTAGAGCTTTATGGTTTCATATCTTAAATTTGTTTTTAGTCCATTTTGAGTTAATTTTTGTGTATGGTGTAAGGTAGGGGTCTCTGTACCTATCCAGTTTTCCCAATACCATTTGTTGAAGAAATTCTCCTTTCCCGATTTTATATTTTTGGCTCCTTTGCCCTAAATTAATTGTGTTGCATAGATTTATTTCTAGGCCCTCTATTCTATTGATCTATATGTCTGTTTTATACCAGTACTGTACTGTTGTGATTACTATAGCTTTGTTTGAAGTCAGGAAGTGTGTTTCCTCCAGCTTTGTTATTCCCATCAAAATCGCTTTGGCTGTTCAGGGTCTTTTGTAGTTTCATACAAATTTTAGGATTGTTTATTCTATTTCCATGAAAAATGCCACAGAAAGGGGCGCCTAGGTGGCTCAGTGGGTTAAGGCCACTGCCTTCGGCTCAGGTCATGATCCCAGGGACATGGGATCGAGCCCCACATCGGGCTCTCCGCTCTGCGGACAGCCTGCTTCCTCCTCTCTCTCTGCCTGCCTCTCTGCCTACTTGTGATCTCTGTCTGTCAAATAAATAAATAAAATCTTTAAAAAAAAAAATGCCACAGAAATTTTGATAAGGATTGCACTGAATCTATAGAGTAGTATGGACATTTAAATATTATTACTGTTTCCAGACCATCAGCATGGAATATCTTTCCATTTGATTCTTCTTTAGTTTCTTCCATAAAAATCTTACTCGTATCATTGTACAGATCTTTCCCCTCCCTGATCACATTACTAAATACTTTATTCTTTTTTTGACAAAATTGTAAATGGGATTATTAATGTCTCTGTTAGTAGAATGTTAGTGTATATAAAGGCAGCTGACTTTTGTATACTTATGTCCTATAACTTGACCAAATTCATTTATTAATTTTAACATTTTTTGTCAAGTCTTTATGGTGTTCTGTATATCATATCATCATGTAAGTAGAGGCAGTTTTACTTCCCTTATGATTTGGGTGCTTTTTATTTCTTTTACTTGCCTAATTCTCTGGTTAGGACTTCCAGTTAATTGTTGAAAGTGGGTATTGTCTCGTTCTTGATCTTAGGGGGAAAACTTTCAGCTTTACAGCTTTATTCAAAGTATATTAGCTTTGGGCTTGTCATGGATGACCTTCATTTTGTTGAGATACATTATTTCTGTATCCAGTATGTTTGGGAGTTATTATCATGAATAGATTTTTAATTTTGTCAAATGCTTTTTCTCCCAACTATAGAGATGATCCTATGAATTTTATTATGTATCACATTAATGTATCACTGTAGAATTTTGTTTGCTAATATGTTGTTCAGGCCTTTTTTTTTTTTTTAAGATTTTATTTATTTATTTGACAGACACAGCAAGAGCATGAATACAAGCAGGGGGAGTAAGAGAGAAAGCAGATTTCCTGCTGAGCGAGGAGCCTGATGTGGGACCCGATCCCAGGAAACTGTGATCATGGCCTGAGCTGAAGGCAGACACTTAACCAACTGAGCCACCCAGGTGCCCCTTGTCCAGGCTTTTTGCATCTGTGTTCGTCAAGGATACTAGCCGGTAATTTTCTTTCTTATAGTGTCTTTTCCAGTTTTGGTATCAGGGTTATGCTGCCCTCATAAAATGATTTTGGAGGTGTACGGTCTTCTTTTTTTTTTTTTTTTCCCCAAGATTTTTTTAATTTGAGAGCACTAGCGAGAGTAAGGACAAACAAATGAGGGTTAGAGGGAAAGGGAGAAGCAGATTCCCTGCTAAGCAGGGAGCCTAACGTGAGGCTCAATCCCAGGACCCTGGGATCATCACCTGAAAGCACCCGCTTATCTGACTGAGCCACCCAGGCACCCCCTTCTTCTTCTGTTTAAATGTTTGATGGAATTAACCAGTGATGCTCTCTGGTCCTAAACTTCATTGTGTGAGGGTTTTGACTACTGATTCAGCCCTTACTATTAATTGGTTTGTTCAGATACCCTGTTTGTTCATGATTCCATCTTGGTAGGTTGTATGTTTCTGGAAATTTATCCATTTCTCCTAGGTTTTCCAATATGTCGGTAATTCAGTGTAGTCTCTTATTATCTGTGTATTTGTATGCTATTCGTGTAATGTCTCCTCCTTCATTTATACTTTCATTTGTTGGAGTTCTCTTATTTTTATTCTGATTTTAGTATATGTGTTGCCAAAGCAAATTCTCTTATCTCCTTGGTAAGTGTAGATAATGGTTTTTCTATTTTTGCCTTCCAAAAAAAAAAAAATCAGCTCTTAACTCTGTTGGTCTTTACTATTGTCATTTTTTTTTAAGATTTTATTTATTTATTTGACAGGAGATCACAAGTAGGCAGAGAAGCAGGCAGAGAGAGAGGAGGAAGCAGGCTCCCCGCTGAGCAGAGAGCCCGACGCAGGGCTCCATCCCAGGACCCTGGGATCATGACCTAAGCCGAAGGCAGAGGTTTTACCCCACTGAGCCACCCAGGCGCCCTACTATTGTCATTTTAGTCTCCATTTCTTTCCACTCTGATCTTTATTATTTCCTTCTTTTACTAACGTGGGGCTTGGTCTGTTCTTCCTTTTCTAGTTCCTCGAGGTATAGTTGATGTGTTTATTTGAGATTGTTTGAGATCTTTCTTGATTTGTAATGTGAGCACTTATCACTGGGGACCTCCCTGTTAGAATTGCTTTTGCTGCATCCCGTAAGTTCTGGTATGTTGTACTTCCATTTTCATTTGTGTCCACATTTTTTTAAAGATTTTATTTGTAAGTAATCTCTGTACCCAACACAGGGCTCAAACTCACAACCTGGAAATCCTTTGTCAGGTGCTCTGCTGACTGAGCCAGCCAGGCGCCCGCATCAGGACTTTGTGTATCTCTCTTTCAATTTCTTTGACCCGTTGATTATCAGTGGCTTGTTTTTAACCACCATGTGTCTGTGAATTTTCTAGTTTTTCCTTCTTATAATTGATTTCTAGTTTTATACCACTGTTAGAAAAATCGCTGGATATAATTTCAATCACCTTAAACTTATATTTCTTTTGTGGCCTAACCTGTCATATGTCTTGGCTGGTGTTTCATATGCTCCTGAGATGAACGTGTATTTTGGTGTTGGATGGGCTGTTCTGTAAATATCTAAGTCCATCTGATCCGAAATGTTATTCAAGTCCAATGTTCCCTTAACTGGTTTTCTGTCTAGATCATCTATACATTGTTGAAGTGGAACACTGAAGTGCCC
Source organism: Taxidea taxus jeffersonii (assembly GCA_003697995.1). Taxonomy (NCBI): domain Eukaryota; kingdom Metazoa; phylum Chordata; class Mammalia; order Carnivora; family Mustelidae; genus Taxidea; species Taxidea taxus. Next base: position 8,152 of record RCUC01125373.1, on the reverse strand, counting down.
TACTGTTGTATTCTGCTCCTCTGTTTCGTGTGTTTATATTTCAAATGGTTTAACCTCCTGTTGGATTGCCCCCCACCTTCTATCTTAAACAGCTTTTGTGTTAAAGTCTATTTTGTCCAATGAAAATAGAGCTGCCCTCCTGCTTTCTTTGGCCTCCATACACAGAATGTCTTTTTCCGATGCTTCACCTTCAGTCTGTGTGTCCTTGAAGCTGAAGTGAACCTCTGGCAGGCAGCATATAGTCAAGACTTTATTCTTCCGTTCAGCTACTCTGTGTGTTTTGATTGGAGAATTTAGTTCATTTGTATTTAAAGGTATTATTTACAGGTATGGCCATTTTGTTAATTGTTCTCTGGCTATTTTGTAATTCCTTTGTTTCCCTCTGGATCTCTTGCTCTCTTCCTTTGTGATTTGATCATTTTTGGTGGTTTGCATCCTTGGATTCCTGTCTCTTTATCTTTTGTGAATCTACTGTAGGTTTGTTTTGTGGTTAACAATCTACTTTAAGCTATAACCACTAACTTCAAACACATATAAAAACTACACTTTTAAACTCCTCCACCACACTGGGTTTGATGTCACAATTTACATACATTTTTACCTTGAACATCCATTAAAATTTTTGTAGTTGAACTTTTTAATACTCTTGTATTTTATAAGTGATTTGCCTACCACCATTATAACATTAGAGTATTCTGAATTTGACCATGTATTTGTCTTTACCAGGGACCCAACTTTTAAATGTCTCCTTGTCACTAATTAGCATCCTTTCCTTTCAGGTTGAAGAAGTCCCTTTAACATTTCTTGTAAGACTGACCCTAGTGGTGATGAATTCCTTCAGCTCGTGCTTGTCTAGAAAACTCTTATTCAAATCTGAAGAACTTTGCTGGGTGAAGTACTGGTTGGCATTTTTTTTTCTTTCAGCATTTTGAATATATCCTGCCTTTTGTCAGGCCTGTGGACTTTACTGAAAACTGCGCGCTAGTCTCAAGGGGTTTCCCTTGTTAGGTAACAAGGCATTTTTTCTCTTGCTGCTTCTAAGATTCTCTCCTTTGCTTTAGCTTTTGACAATTTAATTATAATGTCTCAACATGGGGCTGTTGTGGATTCATCTTTTTTGGAATCCCCTGGGCTCTCTGGATCTGGATTTCTCTTTGTTTCCCCAAGTTACGCAAGTGTTCAGCCATTATTTCTTTGAGTAAGCGCTCTGCCCCACTCTGTCTTCCCCATCTAGGGCTGCAAGTAATGCAGGTTTGTCCACTTGATGTCGTCGTGTAAGTGCCGTTAAGTCCCGGTCATCTGTCTCCTTTTCTGATTGTGTGAGACTCACTGTCCTGATCTCACGGATCCTTTCTTCCACATGGTGCAGCCTGACTCCTTAAGTTTTCAGTTCAGTTACTGAATTCTTCAGCTCTGATTTCTCTTTGGCACTTTTATATTTTCTTTTTTGAAATTCTTACCTTGTTTGTATATTGTTCTCCCAACGCAGTGAGCATCTTTATGGCTGTTACTTGTCAAATAACTCATTTCTGTCTGTTTCATTAAGGTCTGGTTGTTTGATTTTGTTCTTTTGTTTAGAAAAAAAAAAAAATCCCTCTGTTTCTTCATTTTCCTCAACTCTCTTAGGTGGTTTCTACCTATTGACCTTGTGCAGGAGACAAATCTCCTCAGCCAACCTGGCCAGAGGTCTTGATTGTCTCTTAATCTTCTGTGGTGGCCTCTGCTGCCTTGTTGTTTTTCGGTGGCTCCCAGTGCTTGAGGGTGCGACAAGACGTGAGTATGCCGGAGGCAAGGACTGTGGTGAGGACGTGGGGCAGCAGCTGCAAAGGTACATAGTTAGGCCTTTCCGGAGGGAAGGCCAACGACAGACCTTGTGGCCAGCAGCCTCTGGGCTGGAGCTGGGTGTGGGGTGATGGGAGGGCGGGGTTGCTCCTGCACCCGCTAATGCTGGCTTCTTTGCTACAGTTCCTTGCAATCCAGGAGAGCAAGCCCTGCTGCCTGCCAAAGCTGGGTGATGCGGGGACCCAGCCTTCATGCGGCAGCTGCAAACGGTAGGGCTCCAGACGTACGAGCGACCTGCTTCCCGGTACATACTTGTGGTTTGTCAGGAGTTCAAGTGAGAGTCAGAGGTGGGATCTGACGGCTCCCTGGTCTCCAGGGAGGAGCACAGCCCACGCCTAGACCCGTGCTCAATCTTCGTCTTTCAGAAACACTACCACTTTTTTCCTCTTTTGTCTTCATGTTCTCTACAACTTTATTTTGAATGATCTTTTCTTTATATAAGAGTTCTTGTCCTCGGACGCCTGGGTAGCTCAGTTGGTTAAGCGGCTGCCTTCGGCTCAGGTCATGATCCCAGCATCCTGGGATCAAGTCCCACATCGGGCTCCTTGCTCGGCAGGGAGCCTGCTTCTCCCTCTGCCTGCCACTCTGTCTGCCTGTGCTTGCTTGCTCTCTCTCCCTCTCTCTCTGTCAAATAAATAAATAAAATCTTTTAAAAAAAAAAGTTCTTGTCCTGTTTCTGCCTTGACTGCTAGTAATTTGTTATGTATACCAACCTTCTGCTTTTACTTCATAATGGGAGTTTTCAGCTTTTATCTTCTATAGTAATGTATTGTAGAACTTATTTTACATTCTACTGGCATTTGTCTGTAGTTAGCAAATATATATATATATATATTTTTTTTTTACCCCAATTTTAGTATATTCCTCTCCTCCCTAGCCCGTCCTTCTAAACTTTTAAATTTAAAAATTAAAAATTTTATATTCTTATTCTCAATTTTTATTCTTTCCATGTGCTAGTAATAAATTCTGTCATTTTTGGAGGAAATACTAGAGCATATTTATAAGCTCTTGCATGCCTAGAGATTCCTAGTATCTTTGTTCTATTAAAAACACATAGATGGGGGCGCCAGGGTGGCACAGTGGGTTAAGCCTCTGCCTTCAGCTCAGGTCATGATCTCGTGTTCTTGGGATCGAGCCCCACATCGGGCTTTCTGCTCAGGGTGGAGCCTGCTTCCCCCTCTCTCTCTGCCTGCCTCTCTCTCTTGGTCAAATAAATAAAATCTTTAAAAAAAAAAAAACGCATAGATGTTGGTGATTTGTCTTCTAGTACATTTTAAAAAAAAGGACTGAGGCTACCCCTTTTTTCCACCTAGATGTTCTCTCTGGAATCTTACTAGGATTGTTAGTTAATTTGCTAATGAAATAAGGCCTCCAGAGTGTTTCTATTATAATTAATCCTTGGATGTGCCACTTTTTTTTAATACCATTTACTCATTAGTTGTCTATTTTTCTTTTCATTTCTCAGAACTGTCAACTTTCCCATGAACAGCTGCGATGCTGTGTTCATTCTGCTTGTCTTTGAAGTATTCTACTATGTCTTGGGTTTTCTTTCCTTATTTCCTTCCTTCGTCTTACCCTCTCCTGTCAAGAGTCAGGGCGGGCTCAGGCTTACAGAGCACAGCTGCGACGGGACTGACTGGACTGGACCAGCTCTGTTCCTGTCCTCACAGTCAGGCCCCCGGACCTCATAGTTGCCCTAGTCTGTGCCTCAGTGTCCTTTTCTGTACGTAAGAGGAAATGATAGTACCCACCTTCTTGAGTTCTTGTGAGGATAAAGGACTTAGTATATAATAAGCCACCAGTATTAGCTGTGATTCCTTTAATATTTTTTAAGTTATCCATCCCTCTGAATCTTAGTATTTTTTCCTTACGTTGTCTTTTTGTTCCTTCTCAGGTAAGGACTCCCAAGAATCATCTGCCAAGAGATCGTGTATACATGACCCTTTCTGCCCCTTTGCTCTCCCACCACTGTCCATCTCACCTGGGAAAGGAGCTCCCCCTCACGGAGCCACGGCCGAGGTGGGTGCACTTTGCTGCTGTAGTAATCCAGAGGCCAAACCCCAGGGTTTTCTGACCCACTACCCCCCAAATCCTGTATGCTAATATTGTGAGAAATTGTCCCCCCCAGACCTGAGCACATGGATCTGTCCTGTTTCCAGCAACACCGTTCTTACTTTCAGGAGTCTGACGTGCGTTGGTCTCTGATGAGCCTCAACATGTAAATGAGGATTTGCTCTGTAAAATGGAAGCATCTACTTCTAAGTTACTATTAAGTGCACACTGGTAGCTTTCTAACAACTATTCTGAACTAAAGATTACAAGAGACTTAAAGCAGAAGAAAACATTTATTTATAAATTTCAAAAGGTTTGAGGACAGATCTTGTTACCGTACTGTAAAAATGTTAGAAAAAAAGAGAAAATGAAACAGATGGGAGTATACAGCCTGACCCCAGGTAGTGAGTCATACTGATTACAGCAGACCTTTCTGGCCACGTAGGGTTGTTTTGGACACGAGTAGGGTTGTTTTAGACACGAGCCGCCTACAGCTTCTGGATCAGCAGGGCAGACGCCCCTCCCCCTCCATTGCAGATACTGGCAAGACCATACTCTCCCCGCTTCAGGGCATGAACCATATGAACGACAATCCTGGCTCCAGACATCCTAGGAAGAAGCAAGCATTTGTGTTCCTTCATACGTTACAGAATACCTAATCAAAACTGTTCCCATGCCAAGTTCACTTGAAAAGCCTGTTAGAGAATTTAACTCCCTTTCTTAAAGTGGGGGACATGTTTCAAGAACTATTACAGCTTTTTTTAAAGCCCAAGCATAGATTTTAATCTGAAGACACTATTAGTTCTCAGGCAACAAATGTGGCAGATCTGTATTCAGTATTCAGTGTTAGATCCTATCAGAAATGGTGTTCACCCTTCGAAGGACAGATGGAAGGAAACCAGTTCGACCGGGAGTAAAAGGAATTAGCATGAAGCGGCTAAGATTTAGTCAAAACTACAAGGCCATTATGAAGCCATTAGCCTAGACAGAGAGACTTGTCTGACTTCACTTACCCAATTGGATGTCCCAGAGAAACTGCTCCTCCATTGATGTTCACTTTGTGGGGATCGAGGTCCAGCATTTTCATGTTTGCTAGCACAACCAAGCTGAAGGCTTCATTCACTTCCCACATCGCAATATCCTCTTTTTTCAGGCCTGCATCTTTAAGAACCTAAAATTTTTTTAATGACAGATTAACAGTCAAAACTTATTTTCATTGTTTTCTTGGAATTCTGCAATCTGAGTTTCTAATTCCCCGTGATGCAAGAGATATTTAAATATGGAGTTTCTTGGTTTTCAGGAGGAAGAGCCTTTTCATTTTCAGATCTTAATTTCTCACTGCACTATAAGCAAAGATTTTTGTTTGCATTATTTATTATTTGCAGCAATAGAAAAAACTAGATTTTCTTTAACAGTCTATGGCTACCTGAAAAGAACATGTATTCTCTATTTGGGGGTTATAACTTGAGAAAATCTACTTTACTACTTGATCAGTTGTAGATTCTTGATCTGTCAAATGAGAGAGGTCTGTTAGTTTCTGCTGTTAGTACGGTGGTTTTTCTCTGCATCTCCTAGTTTCTCCTGTACAAAAGCTGCTGTGGGGTTATATGGGCACAGACATTCTTAGCTGTTTTATCCTCACTGCAAATTATCTCAAGTCTTTTAATTCTGAGTAGTTCGTCAGCTATGCAGGCAGGTGTTCTAATTCTGCTACTGTCCTTTCTTTTTTTTTTTTAAAGATTTTATTTATTTAACAGGGCGGGAGGTAGGGGGGAGGAAGCAGGCTCCCTGCTGAGCAGAGAGCCCAAGGCGGGGCTTGATCCCAGGACCCTGAGATCAAGACCTGAGCTGAAGGCAGAGGCTTAACCCACTGAGCCACCCAGGCGCCCCATTGTCCTCTTATTTAAAAATTGTTGTGAGCAATAATAAAAGTAACTGGGAACTCTTCCTCCCCCTTCCTCTCTCCCTGCAGCAAGCTCTGTGTTTCAGGTTGTACAGCTCCCACAACATGAGACAAAACCCGTGTGGCCCCTTCTCTGGCCCTTAATCAAGCCGGGGTCAGGATCGGAGCTTCACCTTCAGAATCCAGACCCATTTCTACCCTTGCTGTCCTGTGCGATGCATTCACTTTCAGAAGCTGTTATTTTCTTCCTTTCTGAGCTCTACTACCCCATCGTTTCTGATCCTCTCTTCCCATATTCCTCACTGATTTCTGCTCTGAGTGTTGCTGTCAGTAGTCCCCTCCCGGGGTGAGGCCCTCTCCTTCCAAAAGGGAGTATTTGCTGGAATCTTCCGGGCTCCTTCAGCACCGTCTCTTCCTGTGACCCCGTAGCAACTTCCCTTAGAGACAGTGACCACTTGGAATATATAGGTTTTTTGTTTATAGTTTTACTCTAAGACCAGCTCCCAGCAATTTCCTTTTGGAATGGAGACCTCTCCTAGTAGTGAGTTATTTGCTTTGAATTCTAGACCCAGGACCTTCAGTATTCTCTTCTTCTTTGCCACACCAGCCTCCCACTTTGTGGCTACCACACCAGGTGTGAGTAAGCATCCTACCTAAAAATAATTCCAGACTTTGTGTCGGTTTCACTAAGGCTCTAGTTTGTGGGCTGCTCAGACTGTTTTCAGAAGTTGGACGATTTGGGGGCCTTTTAGTGGCTCAGGCAGTGATTTCAGGGTGGGACACCAATCAATGGGGGAGTCTGCTTCTACCTCAACCCCTCCCTCCATTCGTGCTCCTTCTCTCTCAAATAAAATTTTTTAAAAAGTTGGAAGATTTGAAACCAAGCTATCTCTAGGCTTCCACAGACGAGTAACATTTAAAACCCCAACCCCGCAGCTCTGCTCTAAGCAGAAGCTGGCACAATGCGGTAATGACTGACCCGCACTGGGTTCTCACCTTCGGTACAGCATACGCAGGCGCAACTGGAAAATCAATAGGTTCGACAGCAGCATCAGCAAATGCTTTATTAAAAAAAAAAAAGTCATTAAAATCTTTACAAGCGATATGTCATGTATCATGTGCAGAACTGCAAGCTTCCTAACCCCAATCATACGCGTCAATGTAGTTGTTCCTGTTCTAAGACTCTCAGCTTAAAAAATTAGATCCCATTGTCTAGGCCGCTGATTTTCCTAAGCAGGGGGACTTGGCCTCCAGGGACACTGGCATTAGCTAGACATGATGTAGGTGCTGCAATAGGTAGAAGGCGCCTTCCTGCAGCATCCGGGGGGCAGAGGCAACTGCGGGTCCGGAAAAGGAATTACTGGTTGCAGAATGTCACAAGCGCTGAGGTTAAGAAACCACGCTCCCAACTGAAAACGAAGGGGTGCCTGAGTGGCTCAGGGGGTTCATAAGGCATCTGACTTGGTTTTGGCTCAGGTCACCATCCGAAGGTAGTGGGACTGCCTGGGTTCCGTGCTCAGCAGGGAGTCTGCTTGTCCCTGTCCCCCTGCTCCTCCTTTCTCTGATAAAATCTTCTAAAAAAATAAAGTAGCAAAATGGTATTTATTAAACTTGCTAACAAGGCGGATTTTACAACTAAAAATGTTTAAGGAGATGGAGGATGTGGCAGGCCACATAGATAAATGCCAAAATGTCTCGACTTCTTATATCTAAACCCCTGATTTCATATTCTTATTCTAGGTGGTTACCTTTCCCCTGCACGCCAGGAACATGTACCTTCTACCCCCACTCAGCAGACAGACTAGGAAATATCTTTGATACTTACTCTTCTACAAAATGAGTAACAAATATTAAAGGAGCTTCCAACTCAAAATACGAGTGACTGTCACACTGAACCACCAGCAGAGAGAAGGAGCCGACCTCAACACCGTGTACTACCAACACGGAAATTCCGTTTCAGGAAGCTTCGAGGGGGTTAGGAAGAAAGCGGGTCTGGAACACGCGCTACCTGCTATTCTTGCCAGTGGCCTGACGTCGAGCCTCCGGGCCGCGTCCACAGTCATGAGCAGCACGGCAGCCGCGCCGTCGTTGAGTGTGCTTGCGTTGGCGGCTGTGACTGTGCCTGAAAGCAGCGGTGAGCGTGAGGCCACACTTCACACCACATTCATTTGGTTCGACTGACTCAACTCCTGCAGGCACCGCAGGGGCTGCTGAGTGCTTGGAAATGACCAGGATGCGTGGAGACTGTGCCTACTTTCAGGAGACCCACGCCTGCGTAGTTCTGGCTAGTTTTCTACCCCTTTGTTCACAGCTTACTCAGGTGTGCTCAGCAACACCTGCATGACGGCAGGAGGT
>RCUC01125372.1:0-47347 GCA_003697995.1 Taxidea taxus jeffersonii | reverse complement strand
TTTTTCCTCAAATATACCAGGCACATTCCTGCCTCAGGACCTTTGCACTTGCACTTTGCACAAGTGCAAAGTATGGTATGCTGTCCCTTCCGATATCTGCATGGCTTTTATCTTCAATTTTTTACTCAGAATTACCTTTTCGGTGAAGTCTTCATGAGATACTTTTATGTCTCACTTCTCTTTTTTTTTTTTTTTATTCTTTTCTTAGCACTCACCACTGACTTCAGTGAATTATGCCACTTTCTGTTCTTTAACTTAAGATTGCTGAATTCTATTTTAAGGGTCCCTATGGCAGGGTAAAATAAACATGGCAAACTGTTCATTGGCTTTTAAAGCTTCTGCAGAAAGTAACACACCTCACTTAGGCTCCTATTTCATTGGACCGAAAAAATCCCACAGCTACATCTGACTTCAAAAGGAAAGGAAAATGCATGGGGAACCTGAGCCTAATAGGAGAGCCAGAATATCTCTCAGTACTTATGACGACTGTATCTGTTTCATACCCTTCAGTGGCTTTCAATGGCTTATGGGGTTAAGTCCAAATTCCTTTATAGAACTTTACAATCTCTGCGTGATCTGGCTTTGCTTACCTCTCTTAGATTCACACTTCAGCTTAGAGGTCATTTCTTCCAGGAAGCCCACCCTCATCCCTCTGTCTGGGTAAGGGTCTCTTCACTAGATATACTTCCAGAAACTTGGAGCTTCTTAGCACATCACTCCTTGATGGTATCTCTTACTAGAAGTTTCCCCATGATCCATCAGTCAGTCTTAAAACCCATCCAGTTGCTCATGACCAGTATTTAAAAAAAAGAAACAGAACATAATAGGATACACAATAGTATATCTTTGTAGTAAGGATTAATCATGTTCTGTGAAACTTTTGTTTCAGTGTATGTGTGTGTGCACCTTCGTGAGAATGCAGGCAGACTGGTCATGTGTGTTGGGTTGACTTGTAAAATATATTTCTTAATCTGGCTTATGGTCAAGGACTGCATGTTCAGTGGGGCCTGGGACCATCTCCGTATCATCTATCCTGATTCCGCAGTGCCCAGCCCTGTGCTTGCACAAAGGGACTTCAAATTCTTCTCTTTAATTTATGAATGAATTCTCCGTGACTTGAGCTATGCACGAAGCTTCATTAGAAGCAGGGTGGGTGGTTTGGGTTGACCGTGTTTCAGTCCTATTGTTCTTGATGAATAGAGGCCAGCTTCAATTTCCAGGGCCAGGACTACCCTCCCTTCCTGTGCCTGGCTAGACGGACAGCTCTCTGCCCATCTCAGCAGTCCTCTGGGTCTGGGCACAGAAGCCTAGAAGAGCTCTTTCTTTTAATCAAGGCCCTGTTGGCTTCCTTCTTAAATCCAGTACTGTCCTTAGGCACAGGGGCAGTAAGTTGCTGCACTTACTCTCAGGATTTAGTTACTCTCAGGAGTCAGAAAAACAGGAGTCCAAATACCATTTTGTTACTGGTTGCATGAGTGTAAGTGGGATGCCTCTCTGAGCTGAAATGTCTTCCTCTGAAAGAAAGGTGCTATTCCATTCCTTTCCGAGTTGATGTAAGGATTGGAGAGGATGTTTATTATTCACCTCTGGCAATGTAGGCATTCAATAAATCATGGCTATTTATTCTCATTATTATTATCTAATTGACTTCTTTTTTTTTTTTTTTTTTTTTTGTTAGAGAGAGCAAGCACAGGCAGACAGAGTGGCAGGTAGAGGCAGAGGGAGATGGAGAAGCAGGCTCCCTGTCGAGCAAGGAGCCCGATGTGGGACTCGATCCCAGGACGCTGGGATCATGATCTGAGCCGAAGGCAGCTGCTTAACCAACTGAGCCACCCAGGCGTCCCTCTAATTGACTTCTTAAAGTACTTGAAATTCACCTACAAGTAGCTCCTTTGAGCGAAGCATCATTTACAACAAAAATGTGCTAGTTTCCCCGGGAGGGTTAAAGATCTGAAGTCATTATCAATATTTTAGTATCTCTCTCTCTTTTTTAAGAAGATTTATTTATTTTAGAGAGAGCATGAGCAGGGGGAGGGGCTGAGGTTAAAGGACAGAATCTCAAGAATGGGGCTTAATCTCACAGAGATCACAAGCTGAGCCGCAATCAAGAATGGGCAATGAACCCAATGAGCCACCCAGGTGCCCTTTTAGTATCTTTTGTAACAATGAAGTACAAATATCTTAGTATCTATAGTATCTTCATAGTATGAGTATCTATATTATGAGTATCTTTTTGCACATGGGTGGTAGGACTAGCTTTAGCATCTATAGTAGGGGTATCTGCAGTATCTCTTAGTATCTTTTTAAAAAATAAAATATTTTATTCATTTATTTGACAGAGATCACAGGCAGGCAGAGAGAGACGGGGAAGCAGGCTCTCCGCTGAGCAGAGAGCCCAATGTGGGGCTCAATTCCAGGACCCTGAGATCACAACCTGAGCCAAAGGCAGAAGCCCAACCCACTGAGCCACCCAGGTGCCCCTCTTTTAGTATCTTTATAGCAGGAATAACTATATCTCTTTTCAGCATAGGGTCAGCTAGTCAGGCTTTGCTAGGAGGAAGGAAGAGAAAAGAAGCCTGGGGTGAGGGAGGAGTGCGGCCAGAGGACAGAGGAGGGGTCTAGATGTTCCATCCCATACAGGTGCCATCTCTGTTGCAGGAGGTGAATGCGGTTGATGCTCTGTCTTCGCGTCTGTCCCCCGCTGTGATACGTATCCCTTTTAGCAGGTCGGCCACATCTTTGCCAGGAACACTTGCAGAATAAAAGTGTAGGGCTTCTTGTTCAAAGAGGAGGGAAAAAAAGCTTTTGTCTGTCTCTCTCTGGGTGTGTCATGGTGTTTATTTGCTACATACTGTGTGCTCGCTGGGCCACGTGATACCTGCAGGCAAATACTGACCTTCACTGGCACCAGGTCCTGGCTGGGATTTGGCATGAGCCATACGCTTCCTGGGCCCTCCCACACCTGCACCCTCTGGGGAGGGGGCTCTGAGCACCTGCCCTGGGGAGGCAGCGGGCAGGAGAGTCAGAAGCACGCAAGCTGATGTGCCAAGCCCCAGCACATGCTCTGTGGTCCAGTCAGAATTTACCTACGAACTCCACATTCAGAGATAAAATAATCCAAAGAATTTTGGATGACAAATAGAGATTGTCACACCCCAGGCATGGGGCTCCCTTCTGCACTCAGGTCCCTGTGTGACCAGCGTGGTCACGTGATGCCTATGAAGCCAGCGCTGCTTCCATGATCTCAGATCCCTGGCCTGGCGGCCGTCTTCCTCTAGCCCTCTCCAACCCTTCTGTCTCCATCCGAGGAGACAGAACCCTTTGGAGCCCAGGCAGAATCCCTAGAGGCTGCTGCCGCCCCTCCCTCCTCCTAATTCTCCCTACAGCTAGCGGGGTGATGGTCCTTCTCTACCTGCGCAGCCTCACGGTGGGTGCGGCTGGAAACTGGCGCCAGAAGAGACAACGTTCTCCCTCCCAGTGTGTCTGTAACTCCCGCTCCCAGCTCTTGTCAAGAGGTCCCTGAGTGAAAAACGACTATTTGTGTACGTTATTGATCACCTACCCGGGAAAATGACTGTAACCTTTCTATCTTGGCAACCATAGAACCCACCCCCCCTGCCTTGGCCGGGAGCAGCCTGGAGGTTTTGAGTGCTGGCCAGGGCTGGGGAAATGTTCGCCGTGGCTGGCCCGGCGGCCTGCTGCTTCTCTTGCTTTCCCTCTCCACCTGGAAAGGAAGAAGTGCTTGATGGAGAACAGAGCAGGTGGACTCGCAAGAGCCAGTACACGGAAGCCTCGAACAGAGGCTTCGTCCACTGTCAGAAGAAAGCACAGCTGGAGGGCTGTGGAAGCCAGGTGAGAGCTTGGGATCTGGAACTCCCGAGCCTGGGTTCGAGTCCTGGCTCAGGTACTTTCAGCCTGTACGACCCGACACTCTTTTCTGATCTGCAGAATATGTCTAGAAATAATTCCTGTTTCATTATACCCTGGATGGGAGTGGCAAATGAGCTAATGTGCAAAGAAAGTGCTTCTCAAGCTGTAAAAATATTTGCCTGTTTTGTGGGAGGTGATACAGAAAAAGAACCCAATTCATGATGGTAATACTGGCTTGGGGTATTCCAGCCTTCTGGGTCCTATACTATGCTTAAGAACAAAAGAACTAGTATTCTCTTGTTGGTGCAAAATACTGTTATTTCTATAATAGTAAAATAATAGGACTTAACTGTTATAATTTATATAATCTTATACTATTATGTACTAGTATAATGTTTGTATAATATCAATAAAATTTAAAGTAGGTTATTATATTCTAATAAATACTGAAGACTATTATTTCAGAAGTTGTAAAAATGTGAAATCGAAATTATTCACACCCTGAGGCATCTTGGGAGGGATTTCCCGTATTAGGACTTCTAATCAAAGAAGTGTTATTGAGAGAGCATTTTGATCGTATCTTTCCTCCATTTAAAACTTTTTGAAGTATCTTTTTTTCATTTTTATTCCCATTTTGCAATATTCCTAGTAAAGTCCGGTATTATTACATATGTTAATGATTTCTGTTTTTTTCCAGAGCCAGTTTTGCTCTCCATGGGCTGCCAGAGGGTCCTGAGGGGCTGTCTTAGAATTGGAGTAGGACAGAGAATCCCAGGAAAAGTGGGAAGAGGAGGGGAAGGTGCGAGGGAGGGATTAAGGTGGAGGGGAAGGGAAAGAAGAGAGAAGAGGTCCCCTCCTTTCCTCTACACGCTGGCCACCTCTCTGTCCTCCACACTCCCAAGTGGCATTTCCTCTGCGCCCCCTTCCCTTGAATCTCCCGGGCTCCGACGTCATGTCTTTGGGGACTAGGACAAAGGACTCACAGCGCTGGAACTGTTCAGCTTCCTATTGGAACGTCTGAAGATGAACTTTGGAAGAATTGCCATTCAATCTGTCATTGTAAACCTCCAGGATTCAACATAAAGAGGATTCATTGTGCCTTTTTTATTTTGCTGTTGCCATCTCTGTGAATAACATGGGAAAACTTGGTGTCCAACAAACTACCATATCTGTCACCTTAGCAAATTCCATCACCTTGCCAAGGTTCGAGTCATGATCTCGGGGTCCTGGGATCGAGCCCCACATCGGGCTCTCTGCTTGGCAGGGAGCCTGCTTCCCTTCCTCTCTCTCTGCCTGTCTCTCTGCCTACTTGTGATCTGTCAAATAAGCAAATAAAAGCTTTAAAAAAAACCAAACTGGTCTACATCAGTGCTAAAATGTTTAAAAAAAAAAAAAGGAGTTAAACTGGGCCACGGCCGCAGGTAACGGAACCTTCCCGACGTGTTTTGCGTGGCTCTTGGTACATGTTGGAGCTTGGTGAAGATGGGATCTCCTCCTTAGCTATTCCTTGGCCTCACTGTTCCACCCTAGCCCAGAGAGCCATCTAATTAGATGAATCCCAGCCCTGTCCCCCCTCCTACCCCAGACAATGTTTAATCACTCGGTCTAACATCTCCATTACACTATGTTTGTGGCCACAGCTGTGGTGGTGAATTGAATTCTCTGCTTAACCGAGTGTTACTGAGAAAACCCCTTCTGTCCTCACCTGTGCAGTCACACATCTTTATAAAATAGAGTATAATCTGTTTTCCTGCCTTAGCAAGTAGGGCTAGAAACAAAACAGGCTCTCTGTCTTTTTGATGACTCAGTGCCCCTCTCAAACCACTGCACAGTCCTGAACAGAAAGGGCAGATAATTCTATGCTGAGCGTATCCTGGCCTGGAAGATGGATTCCAGAATAACACCTACACCCATTTTGTTAGCTTGCCAGTTCCCTCTCTCTTGAGAAAATCGAAAATCATGAGCTATAGGAGTGTGTGGTCGGGGTGAGAGGAGAAAAGGCATGGGCAAGCCAAATTCTTAAACTAATGGAGGATTTCCTGTGTACCTTGGGGGCTGTGGTTATTTGAGAATTCCCTTTAGTTTGAAGGTCCTTGAGCTGTCTGTCCATAGCCGCACGCTCCCAGTTCCCACAGCCAGATCCGCCTCTGGGAAGAGCGGTGCAACTCACTGCCCAGTTTCCTATGGACAGAGCAGGGAGGGCTGTGGGCTTCTAGAGGTTTCCTCTGATGCACACATCCCAACGAGCAGAGGCTCCCTTGGCATGATTAGCCAGCATCTGTATTTGTGCTGTTTTTGCATGCGTTATCCTCCTATTCCCTCTCCCACAATGGTCCCCATTTTACTGGTGAAGAATGAGCAGTTCAGAGAAGCTAAAGGACTTGACTAAGGTGAACCAGCTGTGGCTGGGCTGTCAGATATGTGAACTCCAAAGCAGTTTGGTCTCCCAGGCTATCTCTCTTTTATATTACAGATGTTATCCTATTTAAATATGTTTGGATCATCCACAGTGCAGTTAGAATGGCTTTGTTTTTCCTTGATAAGTACTTTTTATTTTTGATTTTTATTTAAATTAACATATAACGTATTATTGGTTTCAGAGGTAGAGGTCAGTGATTCATCAGTCTTATAGAACCCCCAGTGCCCATTATATCACATGCTGTCTTTAATGCCCATCACCCAGTTACCCCATTCCCCCACCTCTCCTCCAGCAACCCTCCGTTTGTTTCCTATGATTAAGAGTCTCTTAGGATCTGTCTCCTTCTCTGAGGTCATCTTGTTTTAGTTTTTCCTCTCGTCTTCTGTTTTGTTTATTAAATTCCATATGTGAGTGAAATCATATATTCTTCTGTCATTTGTCTTGCTTAGCATAATACCTTCTAGTTCCATCCATATCCTTGCAAATGGCAAGATTTCAGTTTTTGATGGCTGAGTAATATTCCATTGTATATAAAGACCACATCTTCTTTATCCATTCATCTGTCGATGGACACCTGGGCTCCCTCCACAGTTTGGCTATTGTGGACATTGCTGCTATGAACATTGGGGTGCACGTGTCCCTTCGGATTACTATATTTGTATCTTTAGGGTAAATACCCAGTAGTGCAATTGCTGGGTCCTATGGTAGCTCTCTTTTTAACTTTTTGAGGAATCTCCATACTGTTTTCCAGAGTGGCTGCACCAGCTTGCATTCCCACCAACAGTGTAGGAGGATTCCCCTTTCTCCGCATCCTCGCCAGCATCTGTCATTCCCTGACTGGTTAATTTTAGCCATTCTGATTGGCGTGAGGTGGTATCTCATTGCGGTTTTGATTTGTATTTCCCTGATGCCAAGTGATGTGGAGCACTTTTTTGTGTGTTGGCCATGTCTTCTTTGCAGAAATGTCTGTTCATGTCCTCTGCCCATTTCTTGATTGGATTATTCTTTAGGTGTTCAGTTTGCTAAGTTCTTTATAGATTTTGGATATTAGCCTTTTATCTGATATGCCATTTGTACATATCTTCTCCCATTCTGTCGGTTGTTTTTTGGTTTTGTTGACTGTTTCCTTTGCTACGCAAAAGATTTTGATCTAGATTAAGTCCCCATAGTTCATTTTTGCCCTTGTTTCCCTTGCCTTTGGCAATGTTTCTAAGAAGAAGTTGCTGCGGCTGAGGTCGAAGAGGTTGCTGCCCGTGTTCTCCTCAAGGATTTGGATGGATTCCTGTCTCACATTGAGGTCTTTCATCCATTTTGAGTCTGTTTTTGTGTGTGGTGTAAGGAAATGGTCCAGTTTCATTCTTCTGCATGTGGCTGTCCAATTTTCCCAGCACCCTTATTGAAGAGACTGTCTTTTTTCCATTGGACATTCTTTCCTGCTTTGTTGAAGAGTAGTTGCCCTTACAGCTGAGGGTCCATTTCTGTGTCTTCTGTTCCATTGATCTATGTGTCTGTTTTTGTGCCAGTACCATACTCTCTTGGTGATTATAGCTTTATAAAGCTTGAATTCTGGAATTGCGATGTTACCAGTTTTGGTTTTCAGAATAACTGTTTTTTTTTTTTTAAAGATTTTGTTTATTTGAGAGAGAAGGAGGGAAGGGGAGAGAGAAAGAGTGAGTAATCAAGCATGAACAGGGGGTGGGACAGAGAGAGGGAGAAGCAGACTGCCCTCTGAGTGCAGAGCCTGATGTGGGGGTTGATCCCAGAACCCTGGGATCATGACCTGAGCTGAAGGCAGATGCTTAACTGATGAGCCACCCAGGTGCCCCTAGAATAACTTTTTAAGTGAAACAAGTTTTATCCTAATCTAAGTGAAATCCACCAGACAAACCTGTGGGGGGGCGTGCAGGGGAGGAAGTGGGGTAAGCAGGGCAGTGCCCAGAGCAAGGCTCTGCCAAGGCTGAAGAAAGAGCTGTAGAAGTGAAGGACTCCAGCCACCACCATGTACCACGTTATTGCATCTGATCCCTACAACCTGAGAACTCAGATATTATCTTCTCCATTTAACAGATGACAAAACTGAGGCTCAGAGAGATTAAGCAATTTCCCTAAGGTCACAGAGCTAGGAAACAATAAGCCAGCTGAATCTTCTTGTCTCTTAACCTTATATTTTTCCACTCTCGTTTGTTGCCTTCTAGGACATTGGATACTTGAGGGATAGGTTTTGGCGGTAATTTTCCAAGGCCTTGCAGACATGGAGAAACCCATGATTCCCATGGATGTTCCCAAATGCACTGGGCGTGCAGATGAGGAAGCTTATTGGTGACACTTTGGGCACAATAGGAACAACAAAAACAGCAGCACCCAAGCTGGGCAACCACATCCCAACTCCAACCTCAGAAGCTGTGATCTTCCAGAGGCTTAGGGACCATGTTTGAATTCTGCAGCACTTCCTGAGCCAAAAGCCAGGGCTGACACTCCCTAGATCTCATCATTGTCTCCACAGGTACACAGAGGGAACTGGGTGTGTGTCTTGATGCACCTGTCCTTACCAGGGTCTCTGTATAAACAGCAGGTTGCCTGTGGTTCAGGGTCGGGGTGGGACTGCCTCTGAGTGCTTCATCCCAGAGCCTTTCGGGAGCAGATATCACAAGGCTCCCAGAGCACCCGGTACCAACTCTGCCAAGGTGGCTGGTTTTAGTCCCGTGCATGTCTGTGGTGTACCTGCGAGTTGCTACTCTCTGCCTTGTCCTTATGTGCATTACTTCCCCAACCATCCTGGATGTACGACAAAGAGGTCCGCTTCATAGATGGGAAAACCAAGCTTCCAGGAAGCTAACTTCTCAAAGGGCACATGGGTAATGACTGGTGGGTGTGGAATTTGAACCCAGTCCTTCAAGATTGCTGAATTCCTCCTCTTACACAAAGGTGCTTATGGTCATCTGTTTTCTGATGTAAATGACAGTCCTGATTAGTTGTGTCTGAATCTCTGGGATCTTACCATTCCTACTGCTGGGGCCACCTTGGAGCTCTGTTTTAGAGGTCTGAAGGGGCTTCTGAAAGTAGTTTTAACAAGTTCTACATCTCTACCCCACGTGGAAGAGCAGATATCCTATAAACACCCGTGTTCCTTCAGCTATCTCTAGCTGCCTGTGATGCCTTCTAGTGGGCAGCCCATCCTCCCTCTGAGACCCCTGGCCAAATCCCCAAGGTGAAGGTGAACTTTGGTTAACTTTGGCATCTGTCCCCTTTCTCTGTGCCCACTCTACAAGTTTTTCCTCTTGGAATGACATCTGTGATCATTTTGTGTGTCAAATCGGCTAGGCTACTGTACCCGGTTATTCAGTCAAACACTGATCTAGGTGTTGTCATGAGGGTCTGTTATAGACGGAGTTAACATCTGTAATCAGTTGGCTTTAAGAGATTATCCTCCATAATGTGGGTTGACCTTGTCCAATCAGGTGAAGGCATTAAAAGCAAATATTGAGATCCCTGCTTACAGCAAAAAAGAAATTCTGCCTTAAGACTACAGCATGCACGACTGCCCATGTTTCCAGCCTGCCCTATGGATTTCAGACTTGCCAGCCCTCTCAAGTGCAAGAACCAGTGACTAAAATCTCTTAACCTACATACATATGCACGTACATACATATGTATGTGTGATCTCCCTGGTTTTACTTCTCTGGAGAGCCTTGACTGACACAGCTCCCTTTCTTACCTCTTAACTAATTGTCCTCCTCTCTTTCTCTCTCTTTAGGCTCTGCCTTCCTACTTCTTCCTTCCCTCTAACCTTCTCTGCCTTCTTTCCTGCCTTCTCTCCTATACTCCCTCCCTCCCTTTCTCTGAACCAACAATGCCTATCACGCATCAGACACCAAGTTGAATGAAGATCATGCAATCAGTGAATAAAATGTTTTTTTTTTCTGCCCTCAAGGAGCTCACAATCTATCAGTTATGCAGAAAATCAATAAGGGACTTGCAGTTTAGAAATCACTTTGCTTACATTCTCTCCATTAAATCTGGATGTAACTCTTTTAGTTAAAAAGTATAGCCATGATACTGCCACTATACTGCCACTATACCTGAGAAGGTCTAGTGGCATCTTGTGATCTGTCTTGACTAGGGACGTGTCAGAGGAGACCCAGTGCGGCTATCGCCACCCCCCACCCCTCCTATTCCCACAGCCCCCTCTTTCCCCTGCACTCTGCTCCCCACCCCTTCCCTGGTGGGAATTCATCACTCCCTCCTCTGCATGCCCCTTAGTTCTTGTTTATGTTTTTATTTGACACATTATATCATCTCTTACATTTCAATTATTTGTTTACATAAACGTTTCCTTTCTGTATTGTAAGTTTCTCAGGGGCAAGATACAATGCTTTACTCAACAAACATTTTTTTTTTTTCAGCACTTATGATGATATGGACACATTTTTCCTTCGCAATAATTCCACTCGATCTGTCGGGTGTGATTCTTGGTTTCCTCAGTGTGCGCAACCTCGGGCAAGCCAATTAACCTTACTGCGACTTAACCTCCCTCGTCTGTAAAATGGGGATCATAACAGCATCTACCCCTTAGGGTTACTGGGAGTGATAAATGAGTTCATTTACATCAAGTGCTTGGAAGGGCGCAGGCTCTCAAAAATATTAGCTACTGATAATAATTATTCTCATCATCTCAGCAAAGAGTAAATATTTGCTAAGGAAACGTCTGAATGAATAAATGCAAGATTCATATAAGCTTGGAATCATCCCATGTTATATCTGTTGAAAAGCTGAAGGGCTCAAGTTAGCAGCAAAGCCGAAATGCATTTGGCTTGGGTTCTAATCCCAGTTCTGCGACTGACTGGGCATTTGCGTTTGAGCAGGTCATTTAACCTCCTTACAACACTTGTTCCTAATATGCAAAGAGCAAATAAAATCTATTGTGATAGATGGCTTGACATCCTGACCTCAGCCCTCACGTCTGCCAGCTTTCAGTATCAGGTCTGCAGGAAGGACCCTGGTTGCAGGTGCAATGCAGACGCCCCCGCACGGATGGCCATGACCCAACTCTGAGGGGCAAGTCCTCACAGCTCAGGACTTGCTGCCTTTGGTTATTAGCACCGAGGATCCTGATAGCAGATTTATAAAGTCAGCATTTGCTGAGTAGTGTATTGTGATCCGCTCAAAATAGCTTTCTGCCTCGGTGCAGGGTATCAGGCCTTCTCCTAATACCCAGTAACCTCATACTCCAAACATCAGCCAGCCATTGTGTAACTCCAATGACAGCAGGTTCTTGCTACAAATCCTGAAAGCTGTCTCTTGGATACCCTTAACGTATTCATAACATTGGTATTTATGTATTTATCTCTGAAAACCATAACCTTGGAAAAAGCATTTAGGGGAAAGAAGGCTGTAGTGATTAAAGAAAGCTCTGTTCATTTGAACAACATTAAATACAACTGGCATAATGACAACTGTGAGATCTGATAGAATATAGAGAAGGCTGCAAATAAAGGGCTTGTATTTTTCCCTGATGTAACATAATGGTCACATTTTTCTTTCACAATGGTTTTGCCGAGATAAAGAACAAATTATACTGATTTGATTGCTACTTAGAAATACTTAAAATTGAAAAAGACAGCAGGTGGGCCTGGTTGGAAAGGATGGTTATTTTAGCATAACAGATGCATGCATAAAATATCGCCCAGCCAATTTTTTAATCATAAGACCCCCCAAATTTTTTTTTTCTACTCCTTTTCCTTGGGATGTGAGCAAGTGGGAGAAATAAGTAGGCGCTGCTTGAGGGCACCCTCTGGGCTCAAAGAAGCAGGCAGCTCTAGAGAAAGCTCTGGGAGGAGGAGGTTCTGGGATGAAGTGAGCCCACACTCTGGCAGATTGTAGGTGGGGAGGGAGAGCCAGATCCTTGGATGACCAGAGTCTAGAGGTCAGGGGACAAGCGCACAAGGTCGCATGAAACTATGCTCTGCCCTTTAAAAATCTGGTTTCCCCATTGCTGAGAAAAGGATGTGTCTGGCTTGCCAGCCTTGCATTCATTCCTGGGCCTCTTTTTTCTTGGATCTCTCCAGTCCTTAGTGTCACCAGGACGGCAGAAGCCAGGGACTCTGCCAAACCCTCCTTTTCGACTTCCAGTTGCTCTGCTTCCAAGAAACATGAATTGGCAATTGTAAAATGAAGATGTGCTTGATTTCCCCTCCAAACGATGCCTCGTGGACCCGTGGCCTTGCTCCCGACTCCTGGTCTACACCCCGTCTTCTCTGTTGGAAGGCGCATAAGCCATCGACTCGCACAGCTATTTGTTAAAAATGAAAGAACGACTTTATTCCAGGTGAGTAAGTCCTGGAGTTGGGACGAGAGAAAATACCAGGTTTTCAAATGGCTGGTGTGCTACAGAGCCTCTGCTGACCTTTGTCTTGCTTAACACAAAGCCTCTGATCTTTGCCCTAGTTTGCTCTCCACCAGGCCAGTGATCTCTTTCAGATGTGGAGGACAGGGTAAGCTGGAACATTTCCAGCAGGAACCAGGCAAAACCCCCCAGGTTCAGGATGAAACTGGCTCTCCCCAAAATGCCCCCATTCTCTTGGCCCATTGCTTTGTTCTCTTGGGTTCCCCATGTTGGAGATTCATGTGATTTGTTTTGTCCTCTGAGTGCCTTCCCCGAAGTGCTCACACAGGTCAAATCCTCTAGTGTCTTCTTTAGACTTAAAAAAATACTAATAATAACGTTGATACTGTAGAATAGTTTTAGATTTACAGAAAAACTGGCACAGAGTTCTATACAGCCCACCCCAATTCTCCCTGTTGTTAATATCTTACATCAGAGTGGTCCATTTGTCATAATTAACAAACCAGTATTGATACCTAATTGTTAAACTCAAGTTTTTATTTTATTCAGATTTCCTTTTTTTTTTTTTTTTTTTACCTTTTTCTGTCTAGGATCCCATTCAGGGTACCATGTTATATTTGGTGGTTATGTCTACTTAGGCTTCTTTTGGCTGTAATCATTTCTTAGATTTTTTTTTTAATCTGTTAATTTTAGAGCATGTGGTTGGGGGAAGGGCAGAGGGAGAAGAAGTGAGGGAGAGTATTTTTTTTTTTTAAAGACTCTATTTATTTGACAGAGAGAACAGGAGCACAAGCAGGGGCAGCAGTAGGCAGAGGGAGAGGAAGAAGCAGGCTCCCCAACTGAGCAGGGAGCTGGAAGCAGGGCTACATTCCAGGACCCCGGGATCGTGACCTAAGCCAGAGACAGGCTCTTAACCGACTGAGCCACCCAGGTGCCCCTCTTAGATGTTTATTTATTTATTTATCTGCTTATTTATTTAGTTAGGTAGTTAGCTATGCATCCATCTATTTATTTTGAGAGAGAGAGAGAGAGAGAGCACATGCCTGCATACAGGGGTTGGGGAAGACAGAGGGAGTGAGTGTCCTAAGCAGACTCCCTGCAGAGCACACAGTATGACATGGGGCTCTATCCTAGGACCCTGAGATCATGACCTGAGCCAAAACCAAAAGTTGGATGTCCAACCAATTGCGCCACCCAGGTACCCCTAGACTTTTTAAATTTGTGATGTCTTTGACAGGTTAGAGGAGGACTGGCCGGATATTTATGAGAATGTGCCTCAGCTAGGATTTGGCTGTTTTCCTTGTGGTTAGACTGGGGTTAGGAAGGGTTTTGGGAGGAAGACTATGAAGGGAAAGTGCCCTTCTCATCGATGTCATGTGATGGGTACATACTGTTGTCATTGACCTTATTGCCCCTTTGGGGGTATGTTTCTTAGGTTGATCCATTGTGAGGTTACACTTTTTTCCATACTGCCTGTTGGGAGGGAAGTAGCCCACACATACAGCATGGGGAGTGATGTTCACTCTTCATTGAAGACTGAGGATCTGCATGAATTATTTGAAATTCTTTTGTCCATGCGTCTCATCTTTCCCATTCATTTATTTACATCAGTATTCATATCACTACATTCTTTTTTTAAAAGATTTTATTTATTTCTTTGGGAGAGAGAGTATGAGAGGAGAGAGTTCAGAGGGAGAAGCAGACTTCCCACCGAGCAGGGAGCCTGATGCGGGACTTGATCCCTGGACTCCAGAATCACGACCTGAGCCAAAGGCAGTTGCTTAACCAACTGAGCCACCCAGGTGTCCTATCACTACACTCTTTTATAACTCGATTATAACAAAATGCTACATGATTTATCCTGTTGATCAAAATTTTCCAGACTTGGCCAATGGGAACTCTTTGCGGTTGGGTCCTATGTCCTTTGCACCTATTCAACCTTCCATGTTTTGAGCACTTCCTTACCTTCTGGTACTACAAGATGACCAAGGCTCAACTTACGTGTTTCCTGCCCCAAACCTAGAATCAGCCATTCCTCCAAGGAGCCCTGATTCTTTTAATTGGGGAATGGTATTACAAATCAGGATCTGGGTGCAAGGTGTTCCTTAGAATTTTTTAAAACTCTGCTCTTTAATTTTTTCTTTGTCTTACACAAATCTCTACTTAGGTATTTACAGTGGTTTTTTCTCAGCCTTTTTCAGAGGTTTGTTATTGGTTGTCTCACAATCCAGTATTTTCCAAAGTCCCTGTATGAACGAAACATACATCACATAACCCTGATCTACAGCTATTGAAATGATAATGTACAACACGATGAACCTATTTTTGAGGAAGTTTGGAAGTCCTCCCAGGCTGCTCTGACCTTCCAATTCTATGTTGCAAATCTCTTCAGTGAACACAAAAACTCTCCATCCTGAAAAGATACACATCGAGGGCACCTGGGTGGCTCAGAGAGTTAAGCGTCCAACTCTTGATTTCGGCTCCCTGATCTCAAGGTCATGAGATCTAGCCCCGAGTTGGGCTCTGTGCTCAGTGACGAGCCTGCTTATCCCTCTCCCTCCTTCTCTGCCCCTCTCCCCACTCTCTCTAAAATAAATGAACATAAAATCTTAAAAAAAAAAAAGTTACATATAGGGCATCTGGGTGGCTCAGTTGTTTAAGTGACTGACTTTGGCTCAGGTTATGGTCCTGGAGTCCTGGCATCAAGTTCTGCATCAGGCTCCCTGATCAATGGAGAGTCTGCTTCTCCCTCTGACCTCTCCCCTCTCATCTCTCATGCTCTCTCTTTCTCACATAAATAAATCTTTTTTTAAAAAAGTTACATATAAACTCCATGTGGATAATAAGAAAATGTCTAGATGTGAGGGTTGTCCTACCTATGCAAAACAGGCTATCTAAGGGAGAGAAAAGAATCTCTTGGTTTGGGGATGCCAGAGACTGACCTATGTAATCTGCATGAGGGGCAAGCATGTTATAATAAGGTAGGACCCAGGGAAGCCTCTAAATTGGCCCCATCTGTTGTCACTTGTGGAATATCTATGCCTTCACCATTTTTTCCTCTTCTGTTTCCTCTTCTCTGATACTGATCATGCTCAGATACTTGGTTAGAAGACAAAAGCTTTTAGCACAATCTTATGCTATTAGGGGAGGAAGGACCTTTGCAGGTCATCTGGGCCATTCTCACATTCTGCTGGGGCTCCTTTGTCATGTCCCTATCTGGTGGTTGCCCACCCTCAGTTTGGATTTCTCCTATATCAGGGAGATCATGACCTGCCCAGGACATCTTTTATACCTTTGTACAGCTATAACCATTATAAAAATTATTACTGCCCCCCAATATGTTTCTAGGTAGCCTTCTCTTATGAATACTATTTCTCTCCCTCCCCCCAGAGCCACTCAGAATAAGTTGACTCCCTCTTCTACTTAGCAGCCCTTTATATATTTGAAAATAGTCTTTCTTTTCTTTTTCTTTTTAAAATAAAAGTCTATATCATGAACATTTCCCTGTATCTTTAAACATTCTTGGAAAACATGATCTTTAAAGGCTCCATAATATTCTCGTATAGTTATACACTATAATTTATTTAATCGCTTTCTTATTGTTGGTATTGAGATGGTTTCCAATTTTTGGTTATTGCATATGAGATGCAGCGAACACTGCAGAAATCTTTGTGTTTCAATTATTTCCTCGGGGTAGATTATTAAAAGTGGTATCACTGAGTCAAAGTGCAGCTGTAACATCATATTTTGTTAGAGAGCAGAGTCTTACTACGACGAACAGCTCTGAGCATCGCACTGTGGTATGAATCCAGTACAGCGAGATGACATTTCCGAGTGGTTCGTGGAAGATGAGGAGCCTTGATTGAAATTGAAATGGGGTGTAAAGTCGATCACTCTGTATCTGAAGACGTGGCTTTGGTGGCCAGAGTGTGGGTTGTCCTGTGTTGACATGACAGTGAGTGGCTGCTGTTTAGAGCAAAAAGTTAAAGTCCCATTTTGCATGGCAGCAAATAAACCTGCAGGTGAGACCCTTAGCAAGTGAGAAGTGGCATATGCAGATGGCGTAATGCCAGAAGCAAGTCTCGTGAAGGCATCCACATTTTGAAGACCAAAGTCAAGCTGTCCATAGTGAGACATGGAGCAGCTGTCCAATGGCCCGATGGAAATATTGAAAAAGTCAGAGATTTCGCACATCCAGATAGAAGGATGGCTGAAGAGTTAAAATTAGATTCGGGGACAGATTCATTCTGGAATGAAATCTGAACAGGAGTAAAGTTTTTATACAACTTTTGCTGTGCATTTTCAGTGATGAAGGGAAACAATGAAGTCTTGGCATTTATTCCAATTTTTTGGAAGTAGACAGATAATGCATTCTGAAATAAAATATTAACTTGGGATGGTGTGCGATATTGAAAAAGAGCAGAGGTGTTAGCACCAGAGGGAGCTAGGATTAGCTCTGGTCTCTTCTGTACCAGCGGGGTAGCCTGGAAAAAGTTGATGAACTCCTTGAGCCTCAGTTTCCTGCTCTTAAAAAATGAAGATTATGGTTCTTAGGTCATGGGCCTGCTGGGAGGGTTACATGAGATTAGATGCAAATAATAATTTTGGGCTTTGCCTATTCATTTATTTATTTAGTCATTTGTTTATATCAGGGTGGACTCATGGATTTTATTTTATGTTTTGGTTATAAAAAAGGCTACATTATTTATTCTGTTGTTCAAACTTCTCCAGCTTTGGTCAAGAGGAGCTCTTTCAGGTTGACTCCTGTGCACATCCTTTTATTTTTGGGGGCACTTCCTTATTTTGTGGTACAATGAGGTGCTCCAGGCTCAACTTCTTATATTTCCTGCACGGAGCCCTAGAAACCATCATTTCTCCAAGGAGCCTGGATTCTTTTTATTAGAGAATGGTATTAAAAATTAAGATCTAGGTACTAGGTAGTAGGGGCCTGGTTATTGCTCCCTATTGCCATCTCTGCTGTAAGCTGGAAGCTAAGAGCCCAGGCATGCCATGGAGAATTTCAATATCTCTCAGATGATGGAAGGTATGAGCCAAGACCAAAAGTAAAGACAATGTTGATTTATTTCATTGACATCAATAACATTATTCACACAGAATTCATTCCAGAAGGTCAAACACTCAACCAGGCTTGTAATGTAGAAATTCTGAAGCATTTGAGAGAGTTTGAACTGCACAGAAAGAGTGAAATGTGACCCTTTGCTGAGGCAACTCTCTCAGGTAGAAGAAGGGGGAAGAACCAATGTATCTTTAGTGCCAGTGATGTGGCTGATTTTGGACTAAACCCTTTCCATATGTCATCTTATTACACCCCGAGAACAATGCTGTGAGATCGATATTTGCATCTTTATAAACACAGAAAATGGCCGAATCATCACCTGAAAGGGAAGCCTGGGCTTTCCACTCAACCATGCCAACTCTAAGAGCAGACTTGGGTGACCTTGTGCAATCACAGACTTTTTCTTAGATTCAGGGTTTCATTGTTAGAAATGGCAACAGTTGTCCCCCAAAAAAGTGGCTATTACTGCCCAAAATATGTTATCACTCACCTTGGTCAGCCATTTTATTCACTGTGATTGTCTCCCAAAGACTTCAGACTTTGCAAATGTCAAACCCATGCTCTGAGAATGGAGATTAGATCCCATGACAGGCACATATGTAACCTCCATTTCCCAGGCCACACAGCAGCACAGAGTGGAAGGCACAAGGAGCTGTAAAAAAAAAGAAAAGAAAGGCTGATCTCTCCTCTCAGCCCTCACAGCTCCTCCAATCCTTCCCTTCTGTTCCCTACCCCTGCTGTTACTGGGTTGCGGTGTTCTCCTAGGGACCATTTAAGGCTTCTTGTGCAGAGACCAATTGCCCTACTCACCAACCTCACACTGTAATATTTGATCACCTTTGTAACATTTGAGATAGTCCTCCTTCATCTCATTTTGGGGGTCTGGTGCCTCTCCCCAGAAGAATGTCATTTCTGTTTCCTTTTCTATTCCCTGGCCAGTCCTCAACTCCAATAACAGAATGTCACTCCTTCTGCAGCTCCCACCGGATCCTTGAACCAGGATTAGTAGTTCAACAGCAACTCTAAGACCCTTGTTGTAAAATTTTGAGAATAGGTGCACAGCTCCTTTAAGCAGAAGGGCAGTGTGGTCAAAGAGCCATCAGCTGGACCACCTCCTTCCAAAGAATCTGGTCTGAGCTCCACTCTGCCTGTGGAACCTACCTTTCACTCTTTGAGGATTCCATGACATCAGACCCATGTGTAGGTTCTGGGTGTTTCCCTGAACTCACCCTTGGTCTTTGCTCTGTTGACTTGTCCTCCTTTGACCGCAAATATGTGCCGACCTCCGCCTTGATCTACCTTCATCCAGTCCTGATCTGAACCATTATTGCCCCCAAATCCCCCCACCTTGCACTCTGTCCTCTGCTGCTCTCAGAACCAGGACTTGTTAATAGGTCTTTCATTTGGTGGCTCCTTTCATATTTTATGGCACTCCTTTCCTGGGCTTGGCACCAAGTCCCTCTAGTATTATGCTGGGAGATAATACAAATATCACTGTTAAGGGCAACAACGATCATCCCACTTTTTCAATGATCTACCAAGTGTCTGTGGACTGAACCGTTTCTCTCTGCTGGGACAAGTCAATGGAGGTCACTGCCCAAGAGATTAAGTTTCAGTCTTTGTCTGCCTTCTTGACAGCTCTAAAAGTCTCCTACTTCTGCTGAGATCTATTATAGCCTTATGGAAAGAAAAACCCTGATGGATGCCTGGATTCCTCTGGAAATGGCAGGAAGCCCCTTTCTGGGGCCATTATTTATTAAAATCATTTATGGGCAATTCTGGAAGAGATGTTCCAAGAAGTGCTGGAGCAATGGCAGCCCTGTTGGATAAGAGTGAGAACACAGAAGGTGGAGTCAGCCAGCCCAAGTTCAAATGGGCAGAACCAGGGTCTCACTTTCCAACTGAATAACCTTGTGTGAGTCACCAAAACTGCCCACACTTTCACATCTTCATTTGTAAAATGAGGATAAAAAGAAAGGCTTTCCGACAGTATTGCTTTGGAGATCAAATAAAATAATAAATGTGAAAATGGACTGTGAAATATTGGGCACTTTTTAATGTTACCTATTAATAGTAAAATGTATTATCATTAGCCCATGATTCCACAGGATACTTTAGCAACAGACAACAGAAACCCTGGGAACTTCTAGTCCAAGATGGTGGCGGAGGAAGACCTTGAACTCACCTCCTCCAGGATGGAGCAAATCTACACTGGACAGCTTTCTGCATAAGAAAAGATGGATCACGCAGAGAAGAGCAGGAGAGCCAGAGGCATGGTCAGGAAGGGAACCCTAGCCTGAGCTGTGACCTGGAAGGGGAGGGATGGCCCTGGTGCACAAAAAAATAAAGCCACAGTTTAAAAGGGCAAGTAGAATATAAGGGAATTACCCTAGAGCCTCACCAAATGATGGTGGGTCTACTGCCGGAACTCTCTCCAGTTTGGTGAGTGTGGAGAGTACCACGGTTCACCCTCCCCCATAGAGGACAGCAGGGTTCTAGGTCAGCCCTGAGCCATAGGTCACACTGGTTATAGATGCCGCCAGGGATACGGCGGGGGGAAAAAAAGCCTTGGTTTCAAAGGATAAGGAGAATATAAAGGACCCAGACCTAGAACTCTGCCAAATGGTGGGAGAGATGAGTCACACCAGCCCCAGCCATCCCACCCAGGTTCAGCTCACAGCCAGCTTGGGGGCCCACACCAGAACACTCCCGGCCAGCCTCACCATGGCTCCATCTGGCTCACCAAGATGATGCATGTGCCAAGCACCCAGGCCGGTACCACTTTGGTGGAGATCATTCACCGAGGTGCCCCTTGCACTGAGCGCCCTGGGACCCCCTGGATTGTATCCACTTCAGCTACAGCTGTTCGGCCAGTCTGCCTCTTGCGTGGAGTGACCTGGGACCCCTGGCCCATGTCCTGCTCAGCTCCAGCCACCCTGCCAGGGCCCCTCTCCATGGAGTACCCTAGAATCCCGGTGTAATATATTCAAAGTGCTGAAAGGATGAAAAGCCTAGAACCTGACCACCTGGGTGGCCCAGTCGGGTGAGTGTCTGCCTCTGGCTCAGAACATGATCCAGAGGTCCTGAGATGGAGCCCCAGGTCAGGCTTGCTGCTCATTGGAGAGCCTGCTTCTCCCTCTGCCCCTACACCCTGATCATGCTCTCTCTTTCTCTATCTCAAATAAATAAAAATCTTCAAAACAAAACAAAGCCTAGAACCAAGAATACACTACCTGGCAAGGTTGAAATTTAAAATTGAGGAAGAAAGAAAGAGGTTTTCACTGCATGCACTGTTGACGTGTAAAATAAAAGGCCATAATTAGAAGTAAGAAAATTATGAATAAAAAGATGTAAAATATGGCAACATATATGTTGACTGTGGAGGGAGGAATAAGAAAGTTCTTCTAGAATGTTTGAACTTAAGTGACCATCAGTTTTATATAGACTGCTGTATACTTAGGATGTTACATAAGAAGCTCACAGTAACCACAGATCCAAAACCTGTAATAGATACACACAAATAGAAAAAAAAAGCTAAGTAGAACAATAAAGTCATCAGGAAAGCAAGAGAGAAAGAAAGGAACAGAGACGAACAACAAAACAACCAAAAAATAATTAACAAAATGACAATAAGTATATACCTATCAATAATTAAATCCAACTAAATGCTTCAATCAAAAGACAGTGTGGTGGAATGAGTAAAAAAACATGACCCATCTGTATGCTGCCTCCTAAGAGACTCATTTCAGACCTCAAGACACTCGCAGACTGAAAGTGAATGGGTGGAAAAAGATGTTCCAAGCAAAGGGAAGGAAAAAAAAAAATGAGATAGCAATACTTACATCAGGGAAAAGGGAGTTTAAAACAAAGACTGTAGTGAGAGACAGAGAAGGGCCTTACGAAATGATAAAGGGATCAATCCAACAAAAAGATAGAACAATTTTAAATATCTATGCATCCAACATTGGAGCACCTAAATACATAAAGCAAATATTAACAAATGTAAAGGGAGAAACCGTAGGGGACTTTAACACCCACTGACCTCAGTGGAAGATCAATCAGGCAGACAATCAATAAAGAAAGCAGTGTCTTTGAACAACATATTAGACCAGAAAGGCTTAACAGGTATCTATACACAGAACATTCCAGCCCCAAACCACATTCTTTTCAAGTGTATATGGAATATTCTCCATGATAAGCCCCATGTTAGGCCACAAGATAAATCTACATACATTTAAGAAGATTGAAATCCTATCATGCTGGCTGCAACAGTGGGAAGCTAGAAAAATCACTTATAAGAAAAAAACTAAAAAAAAAAAAAAAGGAAAAAACCTGCAAACATGTGGATGCTAAATAACATTCTGCTGAACAACCAATGAGTCAAGGAACCAACCAGAGAGGAAGTGAAAGCAAACAAACTAACCAACATGGAGACAAATGGAAGTGAAAGCATGGTGGTCCAGAATCTCCAGGTTGCAATGGAAGCAGTTCTAAAGGGAATTTATAGCACTATAGACCTACCTCAAGAAACAGGAAAAATCTCAAACATTCTAACCTTATACCTAAAGGAACTGGAAAAAGAACAAAGCCCAAAATTAGTAGAAGGAAGGAAGTAATAAAGATCAGAGCAGAAATAAAGACTCAAAAAAGGGGAGGGTGGTTGAGAGACAAAACAGATCAATAAAACCAAGAGCTAGTTCTTTGAAAAGACAAAACTGATAAATCTTTAGCTGGATTCATCAAAAAGAAGAGGGAGTGGGGCACCTGTGTGGCTCAGTGGGTTAAAGCCTCTGCCTTCGGCTCAGGTCATGATCCCAGAGTCCTGGGATCGAGCTCCGCATCGGGCTCTCTGCTCTGCGGAGAGCCTGCTTCCTCCTCTCTCTCTGCCTGCCTCTCTGCCTACTTGTGATCTCTGTCTGTTAAATAAATAAATAAAATCTTAAAAAAAAAAAAAAGAGGGAGAGGACCCAAATAAATAGAACCAGAAATCAAAGAGGAGAAATAACAACCAATACTACAGAAATACAAAGGATTATGAGTATTATGAAAAGTTATATGCCAGCAAATTAGACAATGTAAACATACAGTTTTCCAATGCTGAATCAGGAATAAATAGAAAATCTGAACAGACCAATTACTAGTAATGAAATTGACTCCATAACCATCATCATCATAAAATACTCCCAACAAACAAAAGTCCAGGACCTAGTGGATTCACAGGTGAATTCTACCAAACATTTAAAAAACAGTTAATACCTATTCTCCTCAAACTATTCCAAAATATAGAAGAGGAGAAGAGCTTCCAAATACAGTCTGAGGCCAGCTTTCCCCTGATACCAAAACCAGACAGAGACACTTCAAAGAAGAAAAAGCTACAGGCCAATATCTCCGAGGAATATAGATGTCAAAATCCTCAACAAAATCAAACCGCATTTGATGATAAATTGAAAGAATCATTTGCCAAGATCAAGTGGGATTTATTCTGGGATGCAAGGGTGATTCAATATTCACAAATCAATCAATGTAATATACCACATTAAGAAGAGAAAGGATATAAACCCTGTGATCATTTCAATAGATGCAGAAAAAGGATTTGATAAAATTCAACATAAGTTCATGATGAAAACTCAACAAAATGGGTTTAGAAAGAACATACCTCAACATAATAAAGGCCACATACGGAAACACCCACAACTAGCGTCATACTTAATGGTAAAATAAACTGAGGGGTTTTCTTCAAAGATCAAAACCAAAACAAGAATGTCCACCTTTGCCACTTTTATTCAACACAGTACTGTCAGGCCTAGCTATAGCAATCAGACAAGAAAAAGAAATAAGAGGCATCCAGAGTGGTAAGGGAGAAGTAAAACTGTCATTATTTGCAGATGATATAATACTACACATAGAAAACACTAAAGACCACCAAAAAAGTATTGGAAGTAATAAATAAGTTTTCAGTAGTGCTGTAGGATACAAAATTAATGTAAAGAGATAGGTTGGAGTTCTAGACACAAATAATGAAATAGCAGAAAGGAAAACAATTCCACTTACAATTGTACCAAAAGAATGAAATACATAAGAATAAATTTAACCCAGGAGATAAAAGATCTGTACTTTGAAAATTATAAAACACTCATGAAAGGAATTGAAGATGACACAAATGAGAAGCTATCCAATACTCATAGGGCAGAAGAAGTAACATTGTTAAGATGTCCATACTACAATTTTTAATCTACAAATTCAGTGCAATCCCTATCAAAACACCAACAGCATTTTTAATAGAACGAGAACAAATAATCCTAAAATTTGTATGGAGCCACAAAAGACCCAGAATAGCCAAAACAATCTTGAGAAAGAACAAACCTGGAGGTATCACAATCCCAGATTTCAAGATACTACAAAGCTGCAGTATGAAAACAGTATGATACATACACAAAAATAGATACTTAGATCAATGGGACAGGATAGAGAGTCTAGAAATAAACCCACAACTATTTGATCAATTCATCTATGACAAAAGAGGTAAATATATATAATACAGTTTCTTCAACAAATGGTGTTGGGGAAACGGGACCACTTTCTCACATGATCCACAAAAATATACTCGAAGTGGATGAAAACCTACATGTGACACCTGAAACTACACAAGTCCTGGAAGAAAACATAGGCAGTTATCTCTTTGACGTAGGCCTTAACATTTTTCTGAATCTGTCACCTCAAATAAGGGAAACAAAGCAAAAGCAAACTATTGGGACTGCACCAAAATAAAACCTTTTTGCAGCTGTAAGAAACCAATCAGCAAACAATGAGGAAACCTGCTGAATGGCAGAGAGTGTTTGCAAAGGTTGTGTCCACTAGGGGTTCATGTCCAAAATGTATAAAGAACTTGTGCAACCCAACACCCCCAAAAATCCAATTAAAAAAATGGGCAGAAGACCTGAATGGACGTTTTTCCAAAGAAGATATCCAGATGGCCAACAGATACGTGAAAAGATGCTCATCTTCCCTCACCATCAGGGAAATGCAAATCAAAACTACAAAGAGGTATCCCTCACACCTGTTACAATGGCTAAACTCAAAACCACAAGAAAGGGCGAGTGTTGGCGAAGATGTGGATGAAAAGGAACCTCGTGCCCTGTTGGTGGGAGAGAGAAAGGAAGCTTTTCCCAGACCTTCGACACCTTCCTCTTGTATCTTATTCCGTAGGAGTTGATTCATTAACCTGTTCCTGCAGGCAGAGGCAGAGCCCCTTGAATCATTTAGGCACCTGGGTTTGCCAAAGGGGTGGCACGGACCAGACCAGGGCTGGAGCAGGAAGAAAGCGGGTGATAGAGACCGAGTGAGTAGGAGAGTGATAGCCTGCTTTACTGTGATTATTGTTAAATTTCTCCAAAGGTGGCAGCTGTTTTCCGGTGACCCCATGGATCCCCAGTGTCTCTCATGGCATTTGGCACACCGTTGGTGCTCCCTAAATTTTCACTGAGTGAAATAAGTGACAGGCAACATGAGATTTGATGGGACACCACCATTTGCGTGAAAATGCCAGGTGCACCTGACTCTGTAACAACCGACGCTTGCTGAATGCCAGGGCTAGGTTCCTCGCTTGTTCTGTGTTTCCCAGCACCAAGTTCAATGTCTTCCAAGTAATAAGCCCATAAAAATGTGCTAAGGGAATGGATAGCACATGCTGTATGGGAGAAATTGTTTAAGAATAGATACACAGTGTTGCTTCTGTTCCAAGCATTGTGTCCAGTAAGCACTTAATATGTGTTGTTTCTGGTAATTGTCACAACCCTCTGACTTAGGCACTATAATTGTCCCTATTTTACATCTGGGGAAACTGAGGCACAGAGGCCTTTACCAACTTGCTCTAGGCTACGTTGGAGGTTAGTGGTTGGGGCTGGGATTTGAACCAGCTTGAAAGGCTCAGGGTACCTGCTCTTAGCACGGTGTCTGGCAAAGCTGCTTCTTCAGATGGCAGTTGGAGTTGCCAATGGACCACCTCTGAGGGACTTTTCTTATGGTGGATGAAGGAGAGGACAGGGTGGGTTGGAGGCCTCCTTGTAATGACTCTTCTTCTGATCACAGACACAGGTCACCCCACGTCCACCTTCCCTCCCCAAAGAGCCCCAATCTGCAGGAGTGTGGCTGTTTCTTTGGAAAGGCCCGCCATATGTCATCGTTTGTGAGCAAGTGCCCAGTTCAGTTCGAGTGCCCTCCTGTGTTAGCAAGGGGGACTACTTACGGGGCCATCGCTCTGCACAGATAGGAGGGAATCAGACTGCATTAGTGGTGGTGCTGGTGCTGTCGGCCCACCAGGCTGGACCCACTTGGCTGTTCACCCGTGGGGCCCGGGACCATGAAGACCTACCTAAGTGTCTCTCAGGAAGGGCCTGCCTCTGCACTGGCAGCCCAGCTTCCCTCGGACAGCTGAGGGGAATTGGCTCCCGTAGGAGCATTTGGTTCCATGCCCCCGACCCGGTCACAATGTCAAAAAGGGCGTTGATGAACAATCACCAAGTATTTCTTGAGCATTTATTTGTGTGCTACACATGACTGGACTAGTCTAAGCACTTTCAAACATTACGTCATTTATTCTTTAAGACAAGAGCCTCCTTTGGTCTCCATTGTGCAGATGTGGAAACTGAGGCACAGATAACTCGGTTCCTGGTAAGCGCCCTGTTGGGTTTTAAGTCTGCATGTCTGGTCCCGGAGGCTGCCCACCCAGCCATCCTCACAGACACGGCCCTGGCTGCCTGAGTCTTTGCTGTGTGCCAGGCCCTATTCTTAAGGCTTTGCGTGCGCTCTCTTGTTTCCTCTTCCCAGCGGTCCCCAAAGGGAGGGATCATTATAATCCAAGGAAACCAAAGTTGAGAGAGGTTGAGTAACTTGCCCAAGATCACACAGCAGGAAGATGAGCTGGATTCCAATTCAGGCAGCTTCCTGGGGTCCTTAACCACCTTATTCTGAGCCTCATACTCCCTTTTGCAGGAAATAAGAATGGTTGGTGAGCCGAAAGCATTCACTCTTGCTTGTTTCTTGTATGAACGTCCCCTGTTCCTTCTAATTCTTTCCTTCGGGAAGTTCTACTTCAGGTCCAACGGGAAGCCCTCCTACGACTTAAGGATAGAGAGGGCTTGGCACTGGTTTCTTAAGCCTGCATTTCATAGAACCTAGGATTCCTCTGGTCCAAAGGGGCCTCCTGAGATCACTGTGCCCATCTTCCGGCCCCCAGGCAAGACTGCTTCAACCCAGCCTTGCTGGACTGATGACACATTTCTTCCTGATCATTTCCAGGGATGGAATGAGTCCCCCCCACCCCCCGCCCCATGTAAAGGGCTCGCCCAGACCTGTGCTCCGAGGGACCCCGCTCCAGCAGTGGCCTGAGTGCCTGAAGGGCAGGTGACAAAGACTGGAGGGCACTAGCCAGCCCCGCCCGCGCCCCAGAACGCCAAATGCAGACGACAGCCCGAAAACAATTTGTCCGGACTGTGAGTAATGTCTAGTAACTAAATGCTAATTAATTTGCTGTTGCATTTGAGTTAATTTATGGGGTGTTCTCTTCACCGAGTAAATTTTAATTAAGAAGAGTAAAACAAATGACAAAGTAATTTCCAAAAAATTAATTTTCAGTAAACACAAGCCATTGTTTTTCTTTGTATCTATAATAAAAGTTAAAGTGAAGCCTCCCTAAGCCCATCACCGCACCCCCCCATCTCCCCGCTTCTAAAGATGAAGTTTGAGCCTAAGCCAGGTGCTTGGAGGCGGGCAAATTAGCAGTCAGGCAAGGCCAAAAGGAACTGGGCAGAGAGCCTGAGAGAAATCAGGCAACAGGCCTCAAAGAAATGCAACAATCGCTACTTCTCTGCTGTTGAGGATGTGTAATTTTCGTCCAACTCTGCACCTTCTAGAACGCAGGAGGGGGAAAGGTGTGCCGTGCTTGCTTCTCTTGGGAACACTAATGAGGAAGCAGGAGGCGGAGGCGTTTTATTATTATTTTTTAATTAGTCCAATTGCATAACCAAATAAGCAAGAGAGAAGAAAGGAAGGAAGGAAGAGGTACGTTGCATGATTTTCCCTGGCACTCTTCTTGGGGAGTGGCTCCTAGCCACTCTGAGCTCATCAGATGGACTGGTCCCTGAGGAAGGGAGTTTCTGTCAGCTCCCACATAAGTGATGAAGAAACTGAGGGTCTAGAGCTGCCCCAAAGCCCTGGTCAGTTGAATTTGAAAACATTTTGAGGCCCCCAAGCTCGTCCACATCATGACGCTGTCTGATCAATTACATGTGTGACCAAATGAGTTTCGAAATCCATTGGCAAGGTTGTGCTGGGTCTGCCAGCCTGGCCTGGGGGTTGTTGCCAGTCTTCGTCTGGCTTGATGAAGAACTGAGATTTGAGGTGGGGGGTGGTGGGTGGGTGCAGCTGGAGGGATGAGGTGTGGGGGAGCCAAGGAGACTGACCCCAGAGGGAGGCCTCGGGAGTACAGAGAAACTCTGAGCAAGTGCAGGGACCAGGTGGGGACAGGCTAAGCAGAAACTCAGGGGAGTGGGGTCCTCCCCTCCTGTCCCTGATGTCCCACCCCTCACGCACTCCCCTTCCACACTCTCTGTCCTGAGTCAGGGCTGCACTGAACAGGCTGAGAGCATCAAATCCAATGTAGGGGCAGCTGGGCAGAGGTGAAGGGTCCCAGGCTGGGCAGCAGGGCCCCTGCCACAGTAACCCTGCTAACCTGAGGGTCTCCGTTTTCAGGCATCCTGCTTGTCCTGCCGCAGTCACTGGGGGCTCCTATGAAAGTATGGATTTGTCTGGGTTTCTCTGTTTAATCCCAAATCTGTCAGGCCTTGTTAAATTTGATGGGGCCTGAAAGGTCTGGTGTTAAGCAAATACTCGGTGACCAGAGTCTTTGATGAGAATCAAGCTGAAGCTTAATCCTGAGGTAATGGCTTTCCCTATAATCCCAGGAGGCCGGGGGATAAGGATGGGGGGAGGAATCTGGGAGCTGCCTGAAGCCAAGCTCAGAGCCAGTGGGGAACTGAGGAGGGGAAGAGGAGAGTTGGCTGCCCCCTTCTGCTAGGATCCCCAGATGACTGAGGCCACCCTCTGAGGGAAAGGCCATCAAGATGGCGAGTTACCTGGGGAGCGTATTCTGCCAGAACTGGGGTCAGGGACAGTCCTTATTCCCATGGATGGCTCTGGGTAAAGAAACTGAAGGGAGGCCAGGAAAGAAGGATGGATAGGCCACTTAGGACTTCAGGTGGGCATGCCAGGGGTCTGCCCCTGCCAGGGTGTGGGCTCTGAGAATCTGGGCTGCCTGAGAGGCCGTCTGCCTCCTTGTGGAGCCCGGGAGGCCAGATCCTGCAGGCTGCAGGCTGGGGGAGCCTGGGACCCCAATCACTACCAAATTGAGGTGTCTGGGGTCACCATGGCCGCCCTGCAAACCTGCTACTGGCCAGGGAGCTGGACGCCGTGGGCTTGGTGCAGTGGGTGACGGTGGGGGGGACCCTGCAGGCATGGGCTGGGGACAGCGAGGAAGGGGGTGCAGGGTGGTGTCCATGGTCGCCACCCCCCCTCCGTGAAAAACAGCATGAATCATGCCATCTCCACTGCTCTCTGGAGAGGGCTGCTGTGCGCCTTGTCAAGGTACCTGATTAAATATTCATGGGGAAAAAAATAAAATAAACATTTTGCAAAGAGATGCTTAAGCAATCAGGCGCTTCAGGGGGTGGGTTCCCGTGGTGCTGTAACCACCAGCCCCAGAGGTAATCGGCGCTTCCTGTCGCCAGCACCTCCTGGTTCCACACCTGAGGGGCTGGCGCCACTGCCTCCCTCCCCAGAGGCCCCGGGACACCCAGGGAGACTGGGATCTCCCAGCCGGTTTGGCTCAGCTGTTTATTCTTTGCGTGTCCTCACGCTCGCTTTGCTTTATTGCATCGAATATAACCTGTGGGAGAGGGCGGAGCCGCCGCCCCAGAAAGGGAGGCAAGGGAGGGAGAGTCGCGCTAAGGGACAGGTCACGCTGTCCTTTGAGGTGTAAGCTTCCAGAAGACTGTTCCATGTGGAGGAAGAGCGTGGCCCTGGTCCCTCCTTTGTCACCAAGCGAGGGTTGAGGGAGCCACGAGAGATGTGCATGCCTACCTTCTCAGAACTGGCGAGTTCCCGGAGGGGCACTGGCAGAGAAACAGAAATCGAGGGCAATGCTGATGGTATGCCCTTAGCATGGGCTAGGGCTTGTTTTAATTTTCATAACACCTGTAAGAGGAGGATGTTGTCAGCCCATTTCACAGATGAGAACAGGCAGGTGCTAAGAGGTTATGCAACTTGCCCGGAGCTGTATGGAGCAGGGATCTGAATCCAGATACTCTGGTTCCAGGCGTGTGTCTCACCACTAGCCGTCTTGGGGTACTTAACAAATGGGAAAGGGCTTTGGGTCCCTTACAAAGGCTTAGGCAGCTAGGGAAGCTTTTCAGAAGAGGTGGCATCTTAGACATCAGAGACACCAGACCTGTCCAGCCAACAGGGTTCACTTCCTGCTCAGTGCATCGAATTTAAAGCCCAGGCGCCTTCCGGTCTCCAGGTATGGCTGTGCCAGGGTTTTCTTCTTTTCTTCAGCCTGCTGCCTGCAGAGGTAAAGGGGTCTTGATGGCAGCCGGGGGCCTCTCTCTGGGTGCTGCAGGGGCCGCGGAGCTCACAGGAGGAGGGATGCTGACACCCAAGCAGCTGTACAGATGTTTAACTAGTATGTCCATGAAGGGAGAGGATCGGATACTTGCATCTTGAGCCGCTCCCACCCACTGAGCTCCCCTGCTGTATAGAGGCTCATCTTCTGGAGGGATCTGTCTCTTTGGTCGCAAACAAGCTCTCCAGACCAGAAGACTTTTCTTTGCAAATTAAAGCAATTCATTGTGCATCTGTAGTCAAATGCATACCCATACCCTCTTATTAATATGGGCTCTGTTTTAATTGGCTTTTCTCCAGAGCTAATTACATGTCAGATAAAGGGTTACTCATTGCACGGAGGGCAGGTTGCCATCAGGGCATGGGCAAGGCGAGGGCCACAACACTGCGAGCAAATCATCATCCCAGTGCAGGTCATGGGGCCAGCTGGGGTCCTGAAGTAACTCTAAGAGGTAGTCACCTTGGGGTGGCACCAGAAGGTAATGGAGGTAGGGGGTGCAGAAAGCCAAAGATGTGTATGCATTTACTCACCCCTCTGTTTAGTAAACCTTATCAGAAAGAACACCCTTTCAGAGCCAAACATTCTGCCGGGAGCAAGATTTATCATGAGTCAGGATGGCAGCCTGAGGTGGCAGATAGGAGCTGGGGGATCCTACGACCTCAGATCTTCAGCTTTGCTAGTCATCTCTGACTGCTTCAGGCTCCACTCAGGGCAGTGGGAGATGCACTGGGCTGGTGGAGACTGTGGATGTAGACTTGTCTAGCCCACGCAGGCTTTTAGACCTACCTCTTGATTTTGTAGAGGAGGGACAAGAAGCCCAGAGAGGAGAGGTAAGCTGCCTGAGGACACGCAGTGACTTTGGGACTTGAGTCCATCTCTCTAGCTTCATTTTATGCTGCTGGCCAGTTTGGGGGCTGGATGCATCCCTGACAAAGGACAGGACCAGGGCTGAGCAACAGCCGGCTCAGGGAGGGGTGTTCTTTTTCCTGGGTGGTGCTTTCCAAGGCCCTCTTTTTTTTTTTTATTTTTTGCATTAAGAAGTATTTTCTTTATAAAGTGGGAATCCTGGCTCAGAGTAGACTTCGCTCTGGACTTCACTTTCTGTATCTGTCCCACAGAGTCCATTGAGTGAGACAGGCCCCTTGGAGGTGAGTGAAGAGTGTTGCCCTGCTGTCAGGAAGGATGAGGGCTGAGCTGGTGATCGATGCTTCTGGCGGCGACATCCCAGTCAGGCCGCTAGTGGGTCCTGGGCCCTGGAAGTCACGTGGGCTGTATTCTCTCTGGGTCATGGAGGAGCATGGGTGGGTTGTGTGCCTGTGTGGTGTGTGTGCCCAGGTACACACACATTAGTGGAGGGGACACTACGCTAGGGGTGGTGGCCATGATTTGTAGCTTCTCTGCTAGGAGCGATTTTATAGGTCCTGCTCGGGATTTCTTGGCTTTCCCTGCATCTGTGCTTCGTCCCCAGGCGACCGGCCCTCCGTCTACGGGGGCGAGGGTCCCCAGAGCTCTCAGAGGTACGTTCCATGGTACATCTCAGGTTTTAGTGGGATGGGCACGGACAAGTTCAAATTCCAGCTTTGCCTCTGACTAGTCAGGTGACTTGGGGCCAGTCACTTACTCAGCTTCTCACGAGTATGACGGGATTGTTGCAGGGGATCACGTGACAGAGAACATAAGGTAATTCCCTAAAGGCAACAGCCCCCAGCCCTGAGCTAATCCCATGTTAGCCCTGTAGCCTTACTGCCCTCGGGTCCACGTCACCATGTGCAAATAATCATCACTCGCACATGGGCAGTCTTACTAGTAGTATGACCAAGAAGGATGATTGAGTCGTACA
This sequence comes from Taxidea taxus jeffersonii, assembly GCA_003697995.1. NCBI lineage: Eukaryota > Metazoa > Chordata > Mammalia > Carnivora > Mustelidae > Taxidea > Taxidea taxus. Next base: position 15,122 of record RCUC01125372.1, on the reverse strand, counting down.
TGATGGGTCTTTGCTGAGCACACACGCTTCCCTGTGTGGGGTGGAGGTAGGGCCCAGCGTTAGTGCCGGATCCTGAGCAAGGAGCTGTCTCCCTTTTGGGGTAAGGAATCTGAGCCATCAGAGCCCTTGCCATCCACTGTTCCCTGACCAGACTTTTTGGACATCAGGGATGCCCATAACTCAAGGTTGACTTAAAGAGTGTGGTGGTCTTCCTAGTTGTGAACTCCTGAAAAATTCACCTGAACTCTCTGTGCTTCACTTTTCTCATCTGTAACATAGGGACAATGTGATACCTCCATCACAGGTGAGAACAAAATGGCTTAATGGGTGCAAAGCCCTGGGGCTTGCCTAGCCCGGGACAGGCACTCCGGGACTATTAGCAGCCGTTCTTATTATTTGGTAGCAAGTAGAACTGTGTTTAGAGTCTCAGCTCTGCCACTAATTAGGTGTGGTCCTGTGAGTTGTTCCTCCCTAACCCGCCCCCCCACCCCAGCCTCAGTTTCTTCTCTATGGACTGGGAGCATTGATGGTCCTGTCTCGTGGGGCTATTAGGAGAATCAAGGGAGAGCAGGTGCACAAAGCACAGGGTTCCACATCTGGAACGCAGCAAAAGTTCCACAAATGTTCTTACAACATGTGGGTCCTGTGCTACCTGCTGGGACCCTCTTCAGGGCTCACCTGTCCACCAGGTCCCGGTCCCTACTCCCAGACTCCGTGGTGCATGCCCAAAGCAGGGCACTGGTGAATCCCCACAGCCTCGTGGCTCCCCCGTTATCACTCACAAGCCTGCTTTCAGGGACTTCACCCCCTTGCTGGTGTGGAGCCCTTGGTGGTTTTCAAAGTGGCTTTGCGTCTTTAATCTCCGTTGGTCCATAGCAGTTCTATAAGACGGGGTGCGGGCGAGTCATCTTGTGTTGCAGATCAGGGGAGAGAGACGCGGAAGAGGTTAAGTGATTTATCCAGAGTCACTCAACAAGTTAACCGCCAACTCAGGTCCAAAATTCATGGTTCCCCAAGAAGAACGCACACTTGTTGATCACTCTCTGGTGTAGAAAGACCTCCTTGCTCGTGCCGCTACCTGATCGTCACAGCTCTGTGGGGGCAAATGTCCTTCTCGTCCTCATTCTGTAGCCCCAGAAGGGTCATATGACAGGCTCATGGTAACTCAGCAACAAATGATGGAAGGGGGCTTTATAGTCATATTTCCAGGCTTCATTTTTGTGTTCTTTTACTTGGACTTGTCTTTGGCCCTCCCTTCAGAAGACAGCTTGTCTTAAAAACAACAACAACAAAACAAAAAACAAAAACAAAACCAAAGACCAAAAAAACAAAGCATAAACCAGCTAAACAGGGGGGCAGCGGCTACCTCCAGAGAGGCAGGCTGGGGCTGTAACTTTTCTGACAACGGCACAGAGCAAGGCCCCCAGCAGAAAGCGTGGAGCTCACCTGGCCAGCTTTCCACAGAAGGAAGGGTGTAATTAGAGAGCTGACAGGTATACATGCGATGCCGCTAATGGGTCCACCTGTGAGAGGGACCTGGTGAGCACAGGTGATCTGGATGGAGCACTCATAGGAGGTCCGTGCTTCAGGTGCCCAGCCTGCCCCCGCAACCTCCCCACCCCCCAGGCCAGAAGCCTCCCTGGGCAACAGGAGGAAGGGCCTGGCCTAGACCCTGCAGCCGACACAGGGCTATTTGCTATGGTACTCACCGCCCATTATGCTAACAGTGTGACAGATTTTATAGGCAGTCTGGTTGGGAACCATGGAAACAGGTTAGGGGAGAGGAGAAGCTGATTGCTGTTCTCATGTGAGCGAGAGAGGGTGGGCTGGAGGGCCAGGCCCTCCCTCCTCCACTGTCCTTGGCCCTGCTCCTGGACCTGACCCCCAGGCCACGTGCCAGCATCATCCCTCGTAAGCACGCAGCCAGACTGGGCCATGGGTGTGGGAGGCAGGGCGGGGCAGGCACGCACAGACACTCCTCTGGCCTTGCACACCGGCCTCGGTCATCATCACTCTGTCTGATGTGCTGAATACCTACCGGGCACCAGGCGTGGTGTGGGCCGCCTTCCCAGTGGTATTTCTGACCCTCTCAACAGCTCTGTGAGAGGGCACCATTCTCTTCATCATGCGCATGAGAAATGTGGGGGCCCGGGAACTAAGAACTTGCCCTCCCTCCCGCAGCTACTGACAGATGAAAAACCTGATCTAGAATGGTCTCCAAAGTCTGTGCCCTCATCCCTTCCTCCCACAGTGCTCACCACCAAGATACCAGCCTCCCTCTGTGAACACTTACAAGCCCAGTTTTCCAACAAATCATTTAGGAAAGAAAAAGTTTGTGAACTCCCCTTTCAATTTGGATGAGGTCGCCAGAATCTTCCACAGCAGCAGTTCTGTCTTCAGTAAAGCACTGGGATAGGATGGTCATAATTTCTGCTGGTAGGGCCCATCTGTGGATCCAGGCAGGAGGACGGAGGCTCCATGCTGTAATATCACTTTCTCTAGGAGCCCTCTCTCTTCCTATTCCTCTCTTCTCCCGTGGCTTTGTTATGGCCAATCACCATGGTTCCCACTCTCTCGAGCCAAGAATCTGTTTCTTTCTAGGCAGGGGTGGGGAGAAGGCACTGGATGTGTGGTCTTGGAGAGCAGCCCTGGTCCCGCAGGGGAGCCGCAGCTGGATGGAGGGGCTGACCCTTGAGCCTCTGTGACAGAGCAGGCAGGGAGGTGCCAGGCTGCTGCCGCAGATCCAGCCCCTGGTTCCCAGAACAGTTCACAGAACAGGTGGTGAAGAGGGAGGAGCCGGTACCCCTTCTCCTGGGGGATGGGGGTAACGCCAAGTTCTGAGATGTCAATGCTTTCCATGCCTCGAAGCTTCTGACCTCTGGGAGCCTTGAGTTTGGCTTCCAGGGACGTAGGTCAGACACTCCCCCAAGGAGAGTGGAAGGGCGATGTGCCACAGCACCTGCTCGATGCAACAGGGAAAGGCTGTGGGGCTGGGCTGACATGGAGGGCTTGGGCTTGGATGATTCTGTGCAGGGAGTGGGGTGGGGCAGGTCCTGGAGAGGGTATCCTAGCATGGAGAGAGGGGCAGGTGGTTTTCCGAGGGTTGGGTGGGACTGCCCTGGGTTCTGTGGGGGAGTGGTTGGAGAACCAAAGCTGTCAAGGGGGGAACACTCCGCCCTTCTCTTCTGGGAGCAAAGTTGGAAAAGTTTCCCTTCCTAAACCCTCTCAAAATCCTGCATTTCTCCTTTTCTCTGCACTCTTCCCTTGCATCGTACATTTTACTGAAAGAGTGATCCACATCGGTCCTGGTTTGTATTCCATTTGCCCCCGGGTCTGTGAGGAGGAGTTTTGGCTTCCACTGTTCATGCAGGTGGAAGCATGAGCCTCTGCTACAAAAACAAAAAACAAAACACACACATACACACACACACACACACACACACACACACACACACCCAGGGATGCAGCTGAGCTGTTCCTGTCTTTAGGACCTTACCTGCATCGAGTAGGACAGGACGTTTTTATACAGGTGACAAAAGTAATCGCTAAGTGACTGTGGTGATACGTGTTAAGTAGACATGAGATGCGCTGTCACAGGAGCAAAATGGCAGGTAGACAGGACCTCGTCGTTGGGTTGCAATAGCGTCTTGTGGTCATTTTGTTGCCAAATCCAACGGATGCTTTACAGGTATGGGATGATCGTGAGACTGCCCTTGAGAGAGACTCTGAGGAGTGCTCTGGGGGGCAGGAGAAGAGCCAGAGCAGAGCGGTACCCCTGAGGTCAAGGCTCAGAGAGTTCAGGTGGGGCGTTTTGGGGCCCTCTCTGTCTAGAATACTTTCCTTTCCTCCTGTGATTAGCTACCACCCTTTCTTTATTAGAGAAGTTCACATTGGACCTGTTTCAGGGAAGTCCTCCCAACCCCCTCCACGGCCTTCTACTGACCTATGCTCTACAGTGCGGTGCACACGCTCCGGCTCTAGCATGTCGGACGGGGTGTAGTCTGTGCCCTCATACCCTCCCCTCTAGAGAATCGGGGAGCACGGCCCAGGGCAGGATGCTGTCTGATTGATCTTATGCTCCTGCCTCCCCCTACCCTGTGTGCACACCCAGCCTTGTATGGTAGAAGGGAGGGAGGGATGGGCAGCTGGATGGATGGGTGAAGAGATGTCTCTGAGGTCATTTGCAGATGCACCCTCATTCCGCAGAGGCCTTGAGGGGCCGTTGAAGGAGCCATGCCGTGAGGACTTGGCCCCGGATCTGGGACCAGGCTGAGGCGCTGACAGTTATGTCACTGTCCGCAGTTTCCATTTTTGCATCCTCTTTCCAGGAGAGGAAATGAGAAAATCCCGTGATTTGATGTCTAAGCCTCCTTCGTACTCTAAATTTCTGTCTCTTCAAGGCAGCTAAGACCCTCTCCAGGGTAGAAACCATTTTTTCTGTCAGATCAACGAGTCTCTCTGGACTGCCCGGTGTGAGACCAGCGACTGTGCAGAGGGTCCGGCTTTCTAAAGATGAGAGGATGTGCTCCTTGATGAAAGGGCTGGCTAGCTGGAGAGGAGTTTGGGCAAATGTGGAGGGCAGGAACGGCCCCTAGGAACTGCTGCTTTCCTTGGTCTCATTGGCTCTCCGAAGCCAAGATAAATGCTGTCCTGACCACATGCCCACACCTATTCCCTTCTGTTAGGAAAGGATTTGCCTTTTTCCAGTTCGGCACTTCTATATAGAAGCTCCTGGTCTGCTTGGGAGATGCTTCTAGACCCTGAGGACCTGCCCTGGTTGTTCAGACTAAACCGAGCAACTAATTTAAACTGACAATGGACTTTCCGGGTGTTTTTTGTTTTTTTTTTTTAAAGTCCTATCATTTTCATTCTCTTCATTCAACCACTTTCCTCATTGCTCCCTCCCCCGGCTTCACCATCTCCCTTCCTGGGTTGCTAGTGAGTCTTACTAAGTGGTGCTGTGTCATAAAGTGCTGAGTTGTGTCAGCTGGAAATGGAACACGATTAAGTACATAAAGGAGCCCCAGCCTCGCCTGCCACAACATTATACAACAGAAGACTTGGCAGCGTGGGAACGCCTTTTCTCTCTCTCCTTCCTGGGGAGCAGTGAGACTTGCCTTTTGCCATGTGGGTCCAGCGGCTGGTCCCGGGCTCCGGTTGGCTAAGTGTGGAGGAACAAGTAGGTGGAGAAGGGAGTATCATGGAGAGTGGCTGGCGGAGGGGCAGGTGATGGCTTGGGGGTGGTATAAAATAGGGTACATGTATGCCTGGTTAGCCCCGCTGGAATGATAAGAACTTTCTTATAGGAGAGGTGTCTCTTGTGGCTACTAGAGTTCAGATGAACCCATGGTTGTAGCTCTTCTTTGTCCTTTCTCCCCCTAAAATATGTCACCAAGCCTAGAAGAGTAACAGGAACTTGGAGTGTGCACTCCTGAGAGAGCCCTGGGGTCAAGTGCAACAGCTAGAGGGGAATGGGTGCCCTTGACAACCTGCTATTCCACTCACCCCCTGTGAAGACTCGACTGGGACCTTCTGTGTGTCTTCTGGGTTCCTTCTGAAAGCACACTGACTCTGAGAAGCTTTTGGGACTGATCATTTAAAGTCTATCTTGTCCCTACCAGCTGCCCCTTCTCAGCAGGAAGATGCTGAAGAGGCAGAGAACAGAGATGCCTGAGCCCTTCCTGCCTTCCCCGCCCCCACCCCACCCTGACAAGACATTGGCTACTGCTGAGAAGTCTATGAGGAGTCTGAGCAGTTCCTGTGTAAGGCAGGGACTGGGAACTGGGACCTCTTGTCCCACTGCGCTTATCCCCAAGCAGGCAGAATGGGCCAGAAATTGATGAGGCATCAGTGCCTGGTCCTGGTTAAGCCACTGAGGATGGTACCAGCTCCATAGAACTTCTGGATAAACCTACAGACAGACATAGGAGAGCCCAGCACAGCTCCTTATGGCAGGGAGCTGAGCACCCTGTGACCCCACTCCCCACCAATTTCTGATACAGTACCTTTTCTGTCTGATTGCCCTGAACTCATCTGGTAGAACAGTGTCCCATGTTGACGTCATAGGGGACCTGGAGACCTATAACCACATCAACCTAATTCTGGTATTTTAGGCTCCAGACACCATGTTCTGCTTCTGGACATTTTTTTTTTAGTGTTTATTTATTTATTTGGGAGAGAGAGAGAGCGCATGAGTAAGAGGGAGGGAGACAGAGAAGAAGAAGCAGGCTCCCCACTGAGCAGGAATCCAATGTGGGGTTCGATCCCTGGGCCCTGGGATCATGATCTGAGCTGAAGGCAGACGCTTCACCAACTGAGCCACCCAAGCGCCCCCTACTTCTGGACTTTCAAGGGGCTTTTCTATTAAGTCCATTAAAATAGTGTCCTTGATTCAGTATAGTTCCCTGGCTTTACAACTGCCTTGCTCTATAGATGGATGACCCCAAGGCCCCAAGGGAATGGTTGACACAAAGACCTATGTGTTTCCCATCTTCTTCTCCTCTTTTATTTCATAGCAATCTTTGCTCTGATTTGGACTTAGGGACTTTTGATCTATAGCAATGGGTCACACATGCCCATGAGTTCAGGATCCATGATGGTCCTTCTCCAGGATAGAGTCTGGCCTGTGAGGCCCCGATTTCCCTCCTGAGCCCCATACCCTTATTTCCGAAATGCCTGCTGCATATCTCTGCTGCAGATTCATTCCTGAATTTTCCTTCCCCTCCCTGTCCCCCCTTCAAGGCTCACATTTAATCAACACCAAGTGCTGGAGATTCTCCCGTCTAAATGCCTCTTAAATCAGTCACTGCCTGATTGTCTCTCCAGCCTCAGACTTAGCTCAGCCCCTGGTGGTGTCTCTGGGGATTCTTGCCTCTTCTCCTCTCACCTGCTCTCCTTGCCACCCTCCTGCCCTACCCTCCTTCACCCCCCCCACATTGCCTCCGGGGCTGGCTTTCTCAGCCACACACCAATCATGTCACCATGTCACCGCCCTGCTGGGAACTTCCAGGGGCTCTCGATCACCTTAGTGTCATGTCCAGGGATCCTCACAATTTGGCTTCTGTCTACCAGTATGGACTCATCTTCTGCCCTTGTACCTTTCCGAGCCCAGACTTGCCGCCATGCCGAACCATCCGCCATCCCAACACACTGTTTTCATTCATACCGTGGTGTCTTTGGTATACCCTCTGTCTTCGACCCGGAAGGCCCTGCCCTGCCTGCCTCTGTCTGTCTCCCCACCCCCGAGTTCAGGCTGAATGCCTCCCTTCTCCCTGAAGCCTCTTCTGACCGTCCCAAGGCATCAGGGCAGCATTCCCTGTGCTCCTACAGTGCATCATTCACATTGTAGTCATTTATCATATTGGTTTATAATTAATTACACATAATTAATACTGTAATTATAATTGTACATACGTCCTTCTCCCTCACTCCGCAAAGAGCTTCTAGAGTGCAGGCACTAAACCCCCAGCATGCTGCCTTGTGCAGACCGTAGGCGCTCAACAAACAGTATGAACAAATGTTGAGAAGTGGGCAAGACAGCAGTAGAGGGTGTGTGGGGGTGAGGGCCCACGGGGAGCTGAGTGCACACTGCAAGAGACAGCTTTTGTTTCCCTGCAAAGTCCCCACTGGCCACTTGTCATTGATTTTCAGGGACTCTCCTCATGAAAAGTGTTTAGTCCCATTTTCTGTTTATAGGCGTATGTTCATTCCCGGGTCAGGCAAGATCATTGGCTGGCCATGATATGCTTCTAATTCTGCTTTAGAGAACCTCCTCACTGTAGCTGATAGCTTATGCCAAGCTTCCTGCTCCCCGGAGCCCTCTCTTTCACAAACTTCCAGCACTCCTTGCCTCTGCCCCATCTCGTAGAGGTCCATGTCTGCCCACCCGTGTTGCAAATCTGGGTATGAGCGAGGCTTGAAAATATGGTCGGCGAGCACAGAACCTCTCTGGTTCTCTACCGGCCACGAGTTATGAGAGGACGCTCGTCTTTAGCTGTTGGAACAGCCTCGAGAAAAATCCACGTGTGGTTCATGAGAGCAGGAGCTCAGCTCAGCTGCCCTTGGGAATATGGCGTTTAGCTAGCATTTACTTGGCCTGCAATGCTTTGTCCAATTCTAATATGTGGCTTTATGTGTTTAGCTTGTGTACAAAGTTTACTCTCATAAATGGCTTATATTCTGTCTAGAGGGACTGTAAGTCCCAGACCAGAGTATGTGAGCAGAGTGTAATATAATTCTTGTGTTTTATTAACCATAATAACCAGAAGTCTCCAGCTATATATCTGCATAGAGGTTTTTCTGAATTTCCAATTATTTTAACATTCAATATAAACTGGACAGAAAATTCATTTCAGTGCAGTTGAGCTTTTTATTCTTTTTAAGCCAAGAGTAAGTCATCTGCTGTGTGACCCGTAAGTCCAGGGGAAGCAAGAGGCTGTCCTCACGGACTTTTCCCTGCCACAGGGGAAGGTCTCTGGAGGCGTATGGACTAAACAGATTTGGAGGAGTTTCTTTCCCTTTTCCCTGCTGCCTTAGCTGTGAACGAAAACCCTCAGGACCCAAGCTGGGCCCTGTGAGATCTGAAAAAATATCAGAGAGATTCCCCCCAACCCCAGCCCCTGCCCCCCCCCCCACCATGACAGACGTGTAAGGCCAAGTTGTTGCTGGTTCTTTAAGATTTTTTTAATATATATTTTTGTGTCTATCCCTTTAATGAATGATGAAATTGATTGAGTCTCTGGCTGTAGATGACTTCAGAATATTAGTTGGCATGGTATTGATTTTTTTTCTCTTTATAAAGCTTTTCTATAAAGTAAGCACCTGACGACTTTAAGTTACCAACTTTGAGTTAAATTATGAACCTTTTAGCTTTGCATTAGAAGTGATATCTGGAATCTGATTTGCTAGATCAAACCACATTAGTTAGCTGTGTTATGTTATTTTCTAAAAACACATTTCAGAGAAATAACTCCAATCTGTGTTGCATTTTATAGAGCAAAATAATTGAATGGCGGCTGTTTGTAATTTTAGCAATCTCTTAACCTTAATCATATTTAATGGCTTTTCTCTTCAGGCTAACAGGAGAGAGAAAAGAGGTCCCAGCTCTGTTATGTAACGGCGCTACAGTAATGCACCCCGGTCCTTGGCAGCACTGTAAATTCCTCCTCTCTGAATTGTTGGTTCGGGACAATCATTCAGCAGGGAATTACTTTCTCATCTATGAAATAAATGAGATGTTAAACTAGTTTTCTGCTTCCTGTGGTACAAATGTATCAGTGTGTAGCCCTGTGCAGCGGGAAAACAAATACCCAGGGCCGCTGATGGTGGCGGCCAGAAGCTCGAGAGGGCTCAGGGCTCCAGGATCAGTGAGTGTGAGTGTGGTCCCTGAGAAGGGAGACTGGAATGAAATAAGATGCAAAGGGAAGAGGGGCAGAGCTTCACCAGCCTGCTGCAGGTGCAAGTCCAGGATGTAGCGAAGCCAGGGGCGCAGCTTGGGAACGTAGCTGGAGAGAAAGGGATGCCCCGGTCCCCAGGGGGCCCCTGAGCCACTGTCTGCTTTGCAGGGAGAACAAGAAGAATTGATTGGTTGCAGGTGACACTCCTTGCTTGAAATTTCTGTTTTAGACTTGCAACACATTTTCATGCAGGATCTCCCTGGCATTTACAAAATGCACAAGACTTCAGAAAAAAATAGGAAAGGAGTCATGCCGTTTCAGGGATGGGGAAGTGGAGAGCTTGGAAGTGATGCACACCATTGAGGTAAGGGTAAGTCGGGAGCACAGCTTGAGGATCCAAGACCCCCGGTTAGAAATGGGGGCATGCTGCAGCTCTTGCAAAGACAGGGGGCTGGCCTTGCAGCCTAGGTGCCAGAGACACCATCGTCTCTCCTGCACTGGGTCTTCCTTTTCACGGCAGCTGTCTTCATGACCCCAGTTCCAGGCCTGATGGAACCAGAAGACCTGATGGGATATGATCTATTTCGGAAGTCGCCTTAGAAGGCAAGTTTTACAATGAGTGCCCTCCTGTGTGTTTGCCCTGTCATCTATAGCAGATTCCATTTAGACACAGGGCTCAAGGTCCCTATGAGCCTGCTTAGACAACCCGTCAGTCCTCCTTTGGGGGGTGGGGAGTAGGGGATTGAGTTGTGTCCCCGATGTGTCTCATCAGCCACAAGCTGGGAGGCCTTCTCCAACCATAGCAAGATGGTGTTTTGTTTCCTTTTTTGTTTTATGTTTTTTTAATTGAGCACCTATTAAGTGCCTCTTAATGTGCCAAGTGCTGTAAGTCCATGATCTCAGCTGATCTTACAGTAAACCTATGAGGTAGTTATCATGTGCCCATTGTACAGGTGAAGGTACCAAGTCTTGGAGAGTATGATCACCTTGCCAATGTTCACACCTCAAATAGTGATGTAGTGGGAATTCAAATCCACCTCCCTGTGCTTAAGTATCAATTCCTGCGAGAAAACTTCCTCTACCTTGCAGACCAGCTAAGACACTTGTCATCACCCTTTTGGCTACTCCTCAATTTCTCAACAATGTCTGTGTTTTCCAATAATCTATAAGCTCCAAGAGGGTGAGAATGATGTCTTTCTTGGTCCCACCCTTGGCAAGTGTTGAGTAAGTGTTGGGTGAATGGATCTGCTCCTTGGCCTCCTAAGCCCACGGCTCTCCCAGCTCAGCTTGTAAGATAATGGGTTCCGGGGGAGAGGAAGAGCCATTGCTTTGTTTGCTCATAAGCCTCCTGGATCCTGACGGGCTGTCTGCCTCCACTCAATTCCAAACCGAGATCCTAGGTGTTCAGAAGCCCATGTCTTGGACCAAGGATGCTGGTGCCTCATTTCCGGGCTTACTTTAGCCCAAGACCCAGCTCTGCCGAGAGAACTGCTTTCAGATTGCCAAGGCTTTGTGTGTTGTTACTAATTAGGAAATTGCCTTTGGAACTGAAATATGTTTCACAGACGAATTTACTGAACTCCTCGCCGAGGTGCGATTCTCTCATGCTTGTTGTGAGACAATCCCACTCTGTGGCAGCATATGGAGATCTCAGCGTTTCTGCAAATTACAAAATCATCAGCGCTCAGAAACACTCCCAGTGTCTCGAGTGCTTGCAAATAGTCGGGCTGACCACTGGGGAGATCTGGGGTCTGGGTCTGCCTGCACAGAAGGGCAGCCGCTGGCTCCCACTGGCTATTTAGTGCCCTCTGCTTCTGTTCCAGGGCTGGGCGAGAAGCCTTCTAGAAATAAATCTAGGAGCACGGTCTCTAGCTCAGTCATATACTGAGAGCTGAATTGAAAATGCACATCTTCACTGATACTTATTTAAAATAGTACCATTTTCCCCATTGACTAGGAAAATATTTTTGGCGTTTTTAGAGAATAAGCTCTTAACATGTCTAATGTACCTGAAATTTTTTGGCACCGTTAAAAAAAAAAAAATCTCCAGGAAATGGGAAAATGTTGGGCCAAGATGGGCCAAGAGATCTCACCCACCAAGTCAGGGTCGGAGAGAATTTGCGAGCCATGGGCCTGTGACACAGACCCCAGGGAATTTGTAAATTTGGAAGACCTTTTGGATGGCAGGTTCAGATCTGTGAAGACAGCAGGGGTTCAAGAGAGCCACAGACCGTTATTACTAATGTAATTACTGTTAGCGCTGCTGCATATTCTCCGTCCTCTGAATTAATCTTGCCAACAGCCCCTACTCTGCAGGGGTGAAATGACCTCAGAGAGGTCAAGGGGTCACCCAAGGCTACCCAGCTGGTATGTGGTTGAACCAGGTCTTAAACTTAGATCAGACAGCCTCCAAAACCTGTGTGTTTGCCAGGGTGCGATGGGCTCAGGGGACCACCTGTGGAGAGACAGCGCAGGAGGAGGCCCAGGAGGGGCTGGTGGAGGAAAGGGGAGGTATTTCACAGCTTCTGAGCCCACTGACCATGGTTAGTCAGTCCTTTCTGGGCCTTTCCCTCTACTCCTAGCACACTTCCTGACACGCTCCCTCAAGTACATGTTTGAGTGGGTGAGTTCATGTAGGAACAAAGTGGATTAACACACACACTGTCTTCGGAGGCCACTCATGGGCCGGGAAGAGTGAGCCTCAGTGTTGGATGAGCTACACAAGCTCACTGCCCCCTGGGGACCCAGGAGCAGAAATTCAGTCCGAATTTGGAGGCATCTTGCCATGATTCTTGGAGGAAGAGAGGAGCTCAGTACCGAGATTGGCAAGAGATCCTTCTCTCTCTTCCCTTCCCTTCCTCAACCCATCACCCCTTAGAAGCCCCTCGGGGTTTTGCCTCCTACCTGCATTAACCAAGGACCCAAGGCAGAGAGGTGTGGCTAGTGCCACTGGGCTGCCCCCAAGAGCCAGCCGTCCACCCCCCAGTCATTTTCTTGGTTTCAGGGGCCACTTCCTGAGGGCAGATGCCATGCCCCTCCCAGCGGGCCCTGCTTCCCCACACCCCCAGAACCGGTTCTCCCTGGGCCTGGCCACCCTTCCCTGCTCTTCAGCCTGCTGGGCATGACAGGGCTGTCAGAGGCCTCGGCCAGCTGAGGAGCAACTTTCCAGGGCCCTCCTCATTGCTAGTCCCCAGCTAGAACGCGAAAAGTGCATTTGTCTCATTATCTGTGAATGTTGCTTGTGCATGTGTGCGCGTGTGTACACACATGCGCCTGTGCCCAGAGTTCCCACCTGACATCGAAAAGGAAATCTTAAAGAAACCAATCATTTCTCTCCCTCCCCACCAAAAGTACAAATAACTTAGTTACCTGCCCAGCATAATGCTTGACTTCCCATCGGCCATGGCTGCCCCACCCCCCGCCCCTGCACCTAACGAGCTCTTCCTGAGCTGCCTCACGATCCTAATTGTTTTTAAATGTCTTTGCTAACTGCTTCATACCGAGAGCATCAATCTGCGTGTGGGTAGCTGAGAAGCATGGTGCTGCTTAGGATGAAACATTTTTGCAGTAATTAGAAAAATACTTAAGAAGACTCAACCCCTGTGTTTCTAAAATGAGGCTGGCAAGGGTTAGGGCTGGGCTGAGTTTCTAGTCTGTGCTGGCCCAGCAGGGTGGCAGCTGAGCCCAAGTCCTCCCCGGGGGGCAAGGGGAGCCTGTCTCCCTGTTCAGTTGCTCTGGGTAGCTCTCCATACAGGGCCTGGCTTCCGCCGGTGGCCGGTGGCCAGTAAGCCCCTTCAGGGCATGAGCGGTCTTCTGTCCTCTTGCTCGGGCTTACCCCTTCCCTGATGCCTGGCGTGTGAGCTATACAAGGTCAGCACCTGATCATTACCACCTGTCTGATAGCTTGCAGTCAAGTTACTGCTTATGGGCCACCAATGGGCTAGCCCTACTGTGCACAAAACAGGGCCTGTGAGTTTGAACCCAGGCAGAAGGAGACGCTGGGATGAATGAATACTTATGTTGAGTTTCCTTTCCATCCTCCAAGGTCCTGGAAACTTGGGAGAGGGAAGAAGGGGCCATCAGTGTGTTTTCTACAAAGAGGTTTTGTGTTGCTGTCCTACCCCAGCCTGTGTAGGACAGAAGCATGGGGGAGAGCTTGGGGTGTTTGGGCACAGACCCAGAAGCTGGATGGGGCCAGTGCTCGGTAACACTTGAGGATGTCTTTTGCATCTGTGTAGGTTTTGAGGACTGTCTGCCAGGCTGGCTGGGAGAAGAATAATGGCTCTACTGGGATAGACAGGAGTAGGAGGGCAGAAGCATTAGGACATTCTCGAAGGTTGATTTGGTAGATACCAGTGTCCCAGGATCAGGACAGGCAGAGATGGGCCGGAGGTAAAGCAGGGTAGGATGTAGGCAGGTAGACATGATTCTACGTCTTTGACCAGTAAGCAAGGGAGAGGTCAGGCGCATCCTTATCCTGCACATTCTAGTCCCATGCGGCTGGGCTGAGGCTGGGGGTGCAGATCTCCACCCAGAAGGTCTCGCACTTCTGGGTAGAAAAAGCTAGAGCCACGTTGGAGCAGAGAGTCTGGCTGGAGGAGCCTTTGGTGCCTGGCATAGCCTGTTGCTCCCACTATAGAGCAAGCCCCGGACACATTGCAGGGTCGGCACGGTGCCCCCGACATCAGCTCCTGCCTCACCATGCTGCTCCTGGGTCCAGCTGTTGTAACATCTGCTGAGGCCAGACTAACAGAAAGCAAGGATCTGCTTGGGAAAGTCTCCTCCTCTCTGGACTCCAGACTCAGAAAATTTCTCATCAGTTGAGAGGTGTGTGTGCATGTGAGCGTGTGTATGCGTGTCCACGCATGAGAGTTCAGAAAAAATGGGTCTTATAAAATACGTTCAGCCTACCATACTCTAACTTCCCGTGGAATTCAGTGAGGCACCAGCTTCCAAGGAAACTTGAACCTCGGTCCTGGTTCCATTTAAGCTGCATGAAAACAGTGCATCCCCCCGGGTCGTAGGTAACCAGCCAATAAAATAATAAATAGAATTCACAAAGAGTAGAGCGCTGAAGTCTGTCTATGGCTGGGAGGAATTCTACTGCAGTGCCCCCTCTCCGGGAGCAGGGAGATGAAGCTAATTCAGGGCGATGCAAATCCTGCCTGACTCTGAGGCCCTTTCCCTTTAACCAGCTCATTATGCATTAACCTGTAAGACAATATGTTTAAAGAGAACCACATTCATCACCCCAGAAAAGTCATATTAACATAATTTCTGGGAAAGAACAATGGGGGAGAAATGTTAGTCATTGTTGATGGAACAGGTAAGTTCCAGTAGCATGATCTGATCTGTTGAATATTCATACGATATTGTTTTTGACATTTAAGAACTCAATTATCCGATGACTAATCAGTCTTTTACAGTATGTTATTTTTGTGACTAGAACTGAAATACCGATAAGCCCCGAGAGAGCATAGTGTTCGGATGGATTTATTAGTGTTTTCAACCCTGGCTCTTTCTGGCATGCGTGTCCAGGGGAATTTAGTACCTGTGACAGTGAGGGGCTGAGGGGCTGGCTGGAGCCTACAAGTGCATGGACACCAGATGGTGTGCGGATTGGTTTTGCTCCGGTGGTTTTTTTTCTCGGAGTGAGGGGCAGCCAGGCCTGGGATGTGCCCTCACGCTTTGGGCTCAGAATCGCCTCCGCTCCTCCTGGTGGTCGCA
>RCUC01125371.1:0-49444 GCA_003697995.1 Taxidea taxus jeffersonii | reverse complement strand
AAAGAGCTTAGCAAACTCAACACCCAAAGAACAAATAATCCAATCAAGAAATGGGCAGAGGACATGAACAGACATTTCTGCAAAGAAGACATCCAGATGGCCAACAGACACATGAAAAAGTGCTCCACATCACTGGGCATCAGGGATATACAAATAAAAACCACAATGACATACCACCTCACACCAGTCAGAATGGCTAAAATGAACAAGTCAGGAAATGACAGATGCTGGCGAGGATGTGGAGAAAGGGGAACCCTCCTATACTGTTGGTGGGAATGCAAGCTGGTGCAACCACTCTGGAAAACAGCATGGAGGTTCCTCAAAATGTTGAAAATAGAGCTACCTTATGACCCAGCAATTGCACTACTGGGTATTTACCCTAAAGATACAAACGTAGTGATCCAAAGGGGCACGTGTACCCGAATGTTTATAGCAGCAATGTCCACAATAGCCAAGTGATGGAAAGAACCTAGATGTCCATCAACAGATGAATGGATAAAGAAGAGGTGGTATATATATACAATGGAATACTGTGCAGCCATCAAAAGAAATGAAATCTTACCATTTGCGACGACATGGATGGAACTAGAGCGTATTATGCTTAGCGAAATAAGTCAACTGGAGAAAGACAACTATCATATTATCTCCCTGATATGAGGAAGTGGAGATGCAATGGGGGTGGGGGTTAAGGTGGTAGGAAAAGAAAAAATGAAACAAGATGGGATTGGGAGGGAGACAAACCAAAAGAGACTCTTAATGTCATAAAACAAACTGAGCGGGGGGGGGGGGGAGGGTTTTGGGAGAGGGTGGTGGGGTTACATTATATGTTTAAATAAAAAAGCTTAAAGAAAAAAAAGCCCAGTGAGTCAGTTTGTTTAATTTGCCTTACAACTCAGAAAAGAAGTTGAAAACAATAATAAAGCCTAGGCTTGGATTTCAAAAAAAAAAAAAAATAATAATAATGTGTATGTAGCAAACCATAGCCTCTCTCAAAATGTACAAAACCCAGATAAATGAAATTAAAAGGAAAAGCAAATAAATCCACAATTATATTAGGGAATTTTTATACAGTTCTTTCAGCAACTGAAAGATCAATGATGTAAAATTAGTGACAATTTAAAATATTTAGGGAACAGTTAACAGTTATCTAATTGTACATAAAACGTTGCACTTTAAAAGTATACAATATATTTTTGAGAAAACAGAAACGTAGATATATTGACAACATGCTGTAATTTTGGGGAATAAAATTTATAGGCTCAAGTACATGCTTTAGGAAACCAGGACTGAAGAGAAAGCAAAATGGATACAAATAAAATAGAGTGAAAGAAATGAAAAGCAATAGATGATATAAAATGCTGAATTAGACAACAATTATACTATGGAAAGTCTCATGAAGACACATTTTGATAATTTTAAAAGGCTGATAAAACTTATAAACCCCTTGAGACACTTATCAATGATCAAGAAACAAAGAAAATGTACAAATAATTTTTAGAATGTAGAAGGAAACATTTTTACACACTGCAAATATTAATAAAGTAACAAAAGTAAGAAAAGCTTTGTAAAATATATCAGGCTATATAGTGAAATGAACAAATTGTTAGAAAATACCTTTTACTGGAGCAAAAAAGTACAAAATGGAAATCTTTTATTATTTTATAAATGATAAATGTCAGATTTTGCTTCAAAAATAGTACATAACAAATAACTGCCTAATATCAATGACTTAAAACATCAAACATTTTATTTTTCATTCATAGTTATGCAAGTCAGTTCTGAATCTGCTGGGTTAAATTTACACTGTGTATTAGGTTTTGTTTTTTGTGCATATCTTCCCATTCTAGGACCAGTGGCTTTATGGAGCATATTGTTCAGATGAATGATGGTATTAGCGCAAGGTAGCAGTCCAAACAATACTAGCATATTTAAAGCTCCTACTCCATCTTGTCTGCCAACATTCCACTGTATGACTATACAATTATATATCCATTTGTGACCATGTGAGTTGATTCATTTTTTTGAAATAAATAAAGCTGCACTGAACATTTTTATGTATCTTCAATGCTGAAAAGTACCTCACAGTAAAGAAGAATTTTTTTTTTTTGTCTTCCAGAAAACTCCACCTAATCTAGCTTATGTTGTGTATGTACACACTCGCATACACATATGCATTGAGAGCTACATACATTCCTGGATTGTGGAACTGGTAAAAAGTACGGAAGAGTATGATATAATATAAAGCAGCACATGTAAATGCAAAACAGGTGTTTATTGTTAGCATTTACTCTCATTATCCTAAATCATTTCAACCAGCTTTAACACTGGGTTTATTACTTATGATTCATATATAAGATTCCCAACTCAACTTGGATATATAGTTGTTCAAGTTCACATTATAGCAGGGAGTTAATGTAGAGTCGGTCACTTGCCTATGGGTAAGTGGCTCAGAAACATTAAATTAACATGCCACAGTGGATAAAAATAGAACTCTTCTTTTACTCTCAATTAATAGATGAAAGTCAAGAATTTGCAGAAGTGAAAGATATCCTCTCAATCCTAAAAAAAAGAAAAGGTGTCTTAGTACTGGCAGATTAATAGAATGCCAACATCTCCTTTTTGTTTTAGTATCTAAAGAACAGTTGAGGGATGGCTGGGTGGCTCAGTCATTAAGCAGCTGCCTTTGGCTCACATCATGATCCCAGGGTCCTGGGATTGATTCCAAATTGGGCTCCCTGTTCAGCAGGAGCCTAGTTTCTCCCTCTCCCACTCCCCACTGCTTGTGTTTCCTCTCTTACTGTGTCTCTCCCTGTCAAATAAATAAATAAAATCTAAAAAAAAAAAAAAAATAGCAGTTGAAATCTCTTTTGGAATAGAGGGAAGATTTCAAAGTCAAGATAATTATTCTTCATTGCCTTAAAAATCTTTATTATAAAACTGAATTTACTGATTTATAGTAAAATACCTTTATTATAAATCTGTATTTACTGATTAGAAAGCTATAATATTTTAATTTCACTTATTACCAAATAATATATGAGCATATTTTTAAAGGGCTACCAGTTGGCTCAAATTTCATTATTTCATGATCTCTATCATTTTAAATAAATGAAATTATACATTTTAATGTAATAGGCTTATTTTTATATTGAATAATAAAATAATCTATTTCAGCAACAATATATAATTTCCAATATATTTAATGTCATTTAGTAATCCTATTCTATAATAGCATTGTATGTATTAGTCTATCCTTTTATAATTTCCAAAGGAAGATAAAGAAAAAATATATAATAAGCTAGAATCAGCTTATCATCTTCCTAGGATATAAGTAAACCATTGAGGGTCTAATAAGTGTTGGTAAAGAAATGAAAAACTCATCCTCAAATTAGTTAGTATGAAATTCCTTTTAATTTCATGTTTTAGCTAATAAGAACCTCATTGTAAGATAAACTAGTTATACCAAATCTGTGGCTCTAAAGGAATAGAATGTTTACTTATTTCTCAGTCCAAGCCCATTTGTGATTCAGGAGGATAGGAGGATTAATTCATGAGATAACCCAGGAATGCAGATTTTGTATTTGACTTTCTAAGTCCAACTTTGAACAATATATCCACCTTCAAGTTACAGCTTATGTGAAGCTGGAGGGGCATTCAATAGGAACAGTCAAGTCCCTTTTAAGCATAGTACTTAGAAATTGCATGAATCCCTTTCTTATTAGGCAGAACTTTGTCATGTGGTTATAATTAGTTACAAAAGAGCCTGGGACATGTGTTCTCTAGCTGTGCCATGTATAAGCTAAAAACACATTATTACTAAAATGATGAAAATAAAATTTGCAGACAATTAACAATCTATGCCATGTAAACATTTTAATGATGCACAACATAATCTTTTTCTTTTTTGTTGTTTTTCATTCATAAGAAACATGAATTTTATTGTATATTAATTTATATTTATTTTCCTTTGAAATTTGTATACTTTTACTTACTAGGAAATTTTGCATTTGTTTACAAATTTTGACAACAGGGTGATAAGCCATTTTTTTCAAATATACTAATACTTTAATAAATTTCCAATCCTTATATAATAGACATTTTAAGACCATAGGCCTATTTCAGTAAAAATAGTACAGTTTGTTTTGATGTGCCCTACTATTATCCATCATTACAAAGGCACAGGGTTGTGAAAGTAAACTCGTTTGCTGAAGAACTTCACAAAGTTGTAAGCCTAAGGCAAATATGAGGGGAAAAAGGAGATGAGGCTGAAAAGTCTAATGGTTAAGGATTCTGAACATCATCATGTATCTCCAAACAATATCATGTAGTTGGGAGATGAGAAATCTCCAAAAATTTTATTTCATATACTTATAAATAAAAATTATTGAGCATGTAATCTAAATATATATATTTAGAGTACATATAATGCTCTACTGATGTATTATTGAATTATAAGGCATATACTAAATAGAGCTTAAGGAGTTAAGGAAAAAATAAATGGTACTTTAAATATTTACTTTATGTGGTTGTCAGTATTTTTGCTTCAATTATAAACAACTTCTTATGCTGGATATTCAGTTTTTAAAAATCTTACTGACAACATAGAAGTCATAAGAAGCCATATTTCAAGCTGCAATTTTATTCAGGGTTAAGTTCAACATTAACCTTAATTTCACATAGTCAACATATGAAATTTCTATTTCTTGTTAATGATATGTTCTTATTCATCATGAAAACAGAATTTCTCCCTAGTGAGAGGTAATGTAAACCAGAGCTGACTTCTGACAATTCTTTATGCTTATCACTACAAAACCAATCAGGGCAGGTGGAAGAATACACAACTGTAAGGCAGTTGTCCCACTAGGAAGATGGCACTTCCTAGTCACCAGTCCCTACCTTAATGTAAGCAATCCCTCAAAAAGTTCCACTTTTCCTCATTCTGTTCTTTAAACGGTCAACAAATCCCAGAACTCTAAGCTTTCTTAAAAATTCCCAAGCCTGGGGCGCTTGGGTGGCTCAGTGGGTTAAGCCTCTGCCTTCCGCTCCGGTCATGGTCCCAGGGTCCTGGGATCGAGCCCCACATCGGGCTCTCTGCTCAGCGGGAGGCCTGCTTCCCCCTCTCTCTCTCTGCCTGCCTCTCTGCCTACTTGTGATCTCTGTCAAATAAATAAATAAAACATCAAAAAGTAGAGAAAATATGAAAATATGGGTAATCCAGGACCTTTCATTCTCTGCATTCTAGAATAGGAAGAATATTCAAGTATTGAGAACACTGGGGCCGGGATGCCTGGATGGCTCAGTGGGTTAAAGCCTCTGCCTTCGGCTCAGGTCATGATCCCAGGGTCCTGGGATCGAGCCCCGCATTGGGCTGTCTGCTCAGCAGGGAGCCTGCTTCCCTTCTTCTCTCTCTGCCTGCCTCTCTGCCTACTTGTGATATCTGTCTATCAAATAAATAAAAAAAAAAAAATTCCTGAGCCTAGGTGGCTCAGTTGTTTTATTGTTTGCCTTCAGTTAAGGTCATGATTCTGGAGTCCCAGGATGGAGCCCCGCATCAGGCTCCCACCTGAGTGAGGAGTCTGTTTCTCCCCCTGCCCCACACCCCACTCTCATGCTCTCTCTCACACACTCTCTCTCAAATAAATAAATAAAATCTTTAAAAAATCCCTACCTATGTTCAAGGATTTGCGTTGATGGAAATATTGTGTACTAATGCACCTCTCTCTTGCTGGGCAAGAAACAAAGTCTCTATCTTTATCTCCAATATTTAAGTGGTGGAGGTTGCCATTTGTGGAAAATTTCAAAAGTGTTTGGAGTTATTAGTTGTATGCCCCAATTAGAATTACTTTTTTTTTTCTTTTTTTAGACCATGTGATATGGCTGGAAATTAGTTCATGTAAGAAATATGAGAATGATTTGGTATGTTTAAATTACACAGCTCTGTTCTCTCTGCTTGCATTGCTGGTGTTATTTTATTTGGCAATCATGGGAGTTAATATAATTTAAAATGAAAATGAAGTCAACTTAATTAGACCTGAATAAACGTTGAGGGCACCACTGTCAATCTTACCCATTGTGAAATTCCCACTCTTCTCAGGATAACTCAATTGCCTAAATACAGGATGTTTCAAATAAGTAACGAGTTTTGCAATTTGGGTAATAAATATTATTATATCCTGGTATTTTTCTTATTATCTTACAGTCTTTAGTTTTAAAAATAAATATAAATAAATGTGTTAACATTTTTGCTTATGCTTCCATAGGTTACATACCAACTTCTTTGGAAACCAGTGATTTAAGTTAAAGTTGTTGTCTGTTAAGATTTTGGGTTTGCATATGATTCTGTCTGTTTGAATATTTTAGGTATTAAGAGTCTCAACATGGGTTAGACACTTACACCAAGTTTCTAACTTTTGAAGGATAGATGTGCATTCTATCTCTCTAACTCTAGTAGTTAACCTGACTTAGTCATAACTTTATTTGGGAATAGCAAGTCAAAATATTAGCTGAAATGAATTCCAAGATAGTTACAGCAAGCTATTAACATTGATACTGTTTGATTTAAATCAATAGAAAATGGCATCTCACAGAGCAACCCCTGTTTATATTACTTTAGTAGGTTTTAATTTATATTGCCTCATGATAACTACTCAATAATACATGAGAAGGTGGTTTCCATAGTTAAACACAGAGACATTCAGTTCTCTCAAGTAGTGATGAAATTCTTGGTCTATGTATTTGCTGAGCTTGGTTTCATGAATAGACTGTTGATGTGGTAAGTAATTCTCAGCTAAGCCTCTTTTCCTTTCTTTCTTGGCTACAACAGCCTCTGATCAGCCATCAGAATGGAGCAATTTTAGTCACTTCTGTCCCCCTGCATCTATTCCAGGGGATATCATGCACAACAAATTAGTGATCTCAGATACCAATCTGGCACAGGTGTTTGGGTCACAAGCTTTCATTTTAAACAAGTTGTTGAAAAACAGCCTTTACCTGGCCAGAACAGAAATGGACTAAAATGTTTTGCCCCACATTTGTTTGTTTTCACAGAGGATGCTATTATCACCTAGGTAATTTATCTTATAGCCTTTGCTTATAGAATAATTTTATGTTTTGTTTTTCCCCTAATCTTCCCACTTAGGATAAAAATAGAAGAAGTAGAGCAGACTTTATCAAGATACTTATTGAAATCTTAAGGATATAAATAACACTGTGTTCCTGATTCAGAGAATAGGAAAACAAATAGGCATGTAAAGTCCCACTAGAAATTCTACTCACCATCAAATTCAAAATAATTATTTTAAGATAGAAAGTTTTAAACTTCAGTCTGGTTCACAGTTGCCTTTTTAAAAGTGATTATACAGAAATTTGAAAAGTACATCAGTGGAAAAAAATTATAGAACAACTTTGCTTTTTGGTATGAGATTCTCAAGGATTCATTTCTATACCAAGCTTCACTTTAATGTCATATCTTTTACTCTTTCAAGCAGGCTATTGATTTTTCATGGTTTCATTTCTCAATCAAAGCCTAACATGAAAACTTGTTTGTTGACTTGCGCCTTGATGTAAAATTTTGTTTAACTCTTTTTCTAGCAATATGTTTGTC
Organism: Taxidea taxus jeffersonii; assembly: GCA_003697995.1. Taxonomy (NCBI): domain Eukaryota; kingdom Metazoa; phylum Chordata; class Mammalia; order Carnivora; family Mustelidae; genus Taxidea; species Taxidea taxus. The sequence continues at coordinate 41,841 of RCUC01125371.1, read as the reverse complement.
AGTCGCATAGCAATTTTCCTGTCATTGAAACAAGTGGACCCTCTAAATGCTTTGCTCACCAGAGTATAAAATTATTGTTTTCTTCATCTTGGTTGTTCTAGTCAGCAAATGCTAATTAAAATTTTTTTAAACTGTTTCAAACAACATACAACTGAAACTAATTCCTCTTCTGCTATACTAGTTCTTTCATAATTTTTGAAGCTAAGACTCTAAAGCAATGACAGGGAAAGAAACATCCAAAGCTGCTTTAAGTATTGGTGTTGGCTTTGCTTCTCCCAGGAGAAAGACAAAATTCTGAGTTGTTGTCCTAGAAGGTTGTGTGTTTCTCTGCTACTTTTTATGCATCTAATGGAGGAACTAAAGTGATGCCTGAGACTGAGAAATAGCAATTTTATCCGTGAGATTTTTTTTTCAAATACGCAGGTCCCATCGTATTGATTATAACTCAGTCCCTGTATGTAAGATGACATTGTTAACTAAGGGAAAGAACTGTAGGTGAAACTAATCAATTTCTGCAATAAGTTTGATGGATACAGATTTTATTAATTCGCCAAACTTAGGTACTTCTCTATAAGCATGACTATTTTATTAAATGACATTTCATAAGACTTACTATTTTCTAAAATGTTTAAATGGATGCTTTGAGTTTTAAAACAATAATTGAGGAGTTTGTAAAATGCTGTATTTCGTTTGATATATAATTATTCTTTATTGCATTTTTTAAAATTTTCAACTCACTGCTATAGAAACATGAGATTAGAGGTGAACTGTAAAAATAATAGAGAAAAGGATCTCTGCTCTTTTGTTCAGTTTTAATTTTCTCAGTTTTATATAATATGATGAAATGAAGCTTTTCTTACACTATAGCTGTTGTCTTGTTTTGCCAAAAAACCTTTGATGCTATATATTGCCCATAGAGAGAGTCTTAAGTTTCTCCCCCTCATTTCATTCTCAGAATCTTAGTTATAAAAAAGAATTATTCTTCATACTTGGAGTTCTAATAGCTGTTATGTTTTGATGGCTGCTAGCACTTTTTTGATTGGGCTACCAGAATTTAACAGTTGGTAACTCCACTTATTTCTAACCAGAGGGAGCCATTAGTTTTAATGAGGCAGCCATCCTCACATATTTGAATCAGATAGGCAATCAGCTTCCTGGTAATTGGATTAGTAGAATACTATGAGTTTCAAGTTTGTATGCAATTTGCATATTCATACAAGTCCTATTTCAATCTGATTTATAACTCTATTATATATATTTACATGACAGTCTTTTCAATTTATAAGTGAATGGCCATTTAAAAAAGAATTTGATTGATTTGAGCTAACTCATATTTACATGAATGTTTAAAATTTGTAAAGTTTAGAGAGATTGATAAATCTGACTTATTTTTATATATTTATGAAAATAAAATATATTTTGTATGCACACACTACTTATTATACATAGCTTTAATTCCATAGTAAATCATATTACTCTACTACAATCTCATTTTTTAAATGTATATATTACATAAAATTATGTTTCTGTGCATTGCTGTAGAATTTTAAAAGCAGCTACTGGAATTTTCTGCAGTAAGTTATCAATTTGTAAGATTGTAAATCCATCACTTTGAAAGGGTGATAATCTCCCATATTCTGTGACATACTTGCACACTTTCCCCTTCTTTAATTCCCTGAGTTATTTTAAAGTAATGATTTATTTTAACAGCTAGTAGGAGAGGCAACTATAATGAAGTGAAAGTGTCCTATCATGGGTGTCACTTAAGCTTACTAAAGATTCATATTCTTCCTAAAAAATAGAATAATTTCCCACAGTTATTGAAAGTATTAAATGAGTTAATGTATTGGGAATGTGTCATGCTTTTTATGAGTAATGTATTTGATATCTATTTCTACATAATAAATTAGCCCCAAACAGCTGTGTAAAACAGACAAAAAGTCGTTTTTTTAAAGATTTTATTTATTTATTTGTTTGAGAGAACGCGAGCAAGGTAGCACAAGCAGGAGGTGGTGGGTTGAGAGGAGAGGGAGAAGGAAGCCAGATCTCAGGGCCCTGAGAAGGTGACCTGAGCCTAAGTTAGAGGCTTAATCGACTGAACCACGAGGCGCCTCCGAAAGGTCATTTATTACTTCACGCAGTTTCTTAGGGTCAGGAACCTGGACGTATCCTAACAGGGTAGCCCTAGTTTAGGGTCATTTTTGAGGTTACAGTCTAGATGGTAGGTAGGGCTGTTGTCATTTGAAAAAACTTTACTAGGCTGGAGAATCCACGTACAAGCTTCAGTTTACTGCATGGTTTTCTCCAGAGAGTTGCTTGTCATATGAGCCAGTTTATACCAGAGAAAATAATCTGAGACAGAGAGTACATTACCAAACTGCTCTTTGAGATTTGGTCTCCAAGTCACACATTATTATTTCTGCTTCATTCATTCTATTCTTTACAGACTGGCCACTAACTCAAGCCTTACTTTAATGGGAATTAGATAAGTAAGTACCAGTGGGAAGAAAACTGGAAGCCATCTTGGAGGCTAGCTACCACAAGTAAGGTGACATTATCTACTCTTTTTAACCCACTATCATAATGTGCCATAAGTATAAAACCTCTACTTAAAGAATGCACTAAAAGAGAGAAAAAATTAAAAATGTGTACTGTTATAAAATCAGCATATAATTATATAATATTAAATATAAAATACATAGTTTCATGTTAAAATTTAGATAAAATAACTGAATATTAGTAATATTAAACATAAAGCTATATATATTAAAATAAATTTAATTAGCATTTGAAGTATCTAGTGTAAACTTAATTGGTTATTAATAGGGCAAAGATGATGAAAAGTTTGTCAGTGATGGGAATATATATCAAAAGTGAAAGGTTGAGTTTGGAAAGTTAGTAAGTTTAGGATGGTAAAGTTAAATAATAAAGGGTGAAAGGCAAAGAAATTTCTAGACCCCTGTGGCAGCATGAAAAAAATTAGTGAAAAATAAAAGATGACTTCTTTATAAAATTGAAAATTGTTCAGTTCTGTTGTAACACAGGATAGAAGGATGTTCTGATTGGAGTAACTAAGTAGAGTTAAAGACAAGGAATCAATCATGGAATACATTTAACAATGCTGTCTTAGTTGAAGGTAAAAGTTTGAAAGATTTAGAGCAGAAGAGTATCAATAATAAGACAAAAAATATAAAACTAGAGACAAAGAGATGAGTCATCAGACTGTGTAAGTTGTTCACATGATTGATAATAAAGGCTTGGCCAAAAGCATAGCGCTGAGTATTAAAATCAGAGCAATACAAAAGAGACTTACTTCTGGTAGTGATAGAGTATCTTATGTCAGACAGATCTTTCCTCTGGGAGCAGTTTTGAAATCTTGATAAAATTAAAAATTAAAAAGAACCAAGCAATAAGAACTAGAAGGGCCAAGATCATAAAAAGAAGAGAAAGGCATGGATATGAGATCCATATTCTCCATGTCTTTTCTCCTTAAGATATCAGACAATTCTTACACTGCAGGAACTAAACGCCAAGAAAAAAGAAAAAAAGAGGCAACAAACAAATCAAACTAAGCTGAACTTTGAGCATGCTCACAGTATCGGAGTGATGAAAATTAGAGATTTGTGACTTGTGAAAAAGGAGAGCCCTGGTAAACATTCATCAATTTCAGTTAAAAATTATGACAGGGTGTTATATAGGAGTAAGAGCTAATAAAAAATAGACTGGAAAGGTTTAACTTATAAATTACTAATTTCTGATTTGATCAACTTGAAGTTCCTCTATGCGAAGTACCTTCCAAAAGAAAAGTATTGACTCTCTTCAAGAACAGTTAAAGCCAACATCCTGAGCTGGTACAATTTTTATATACAATTTCAGATAGTTAGTCAATAATTGCTAGTTATACCTCCTAATCTGGCCAAGATGGAGAACAGAGAGTAGATTTAACCTCTTATCTAAAACATGTGAGACACAATAAATGATTTTCAGGATATTTGAATCAGGCAGTGAAAGGTAGTGATTACTGAGATGGAAAACCAGTGAGGCAAGCCCAAAGATAGCACCAATTTATTATTCTGAGAAAGTGTTCAGGTCACAGCAAAGAGAGAAGAGTGTTCAGGTGGAGCCTGGTATACATCTTAAGTTGAGGAGAGAGATGAGATGAGAGACCAGTGAAACAGAATCAGCTAGAATTCACAGGACCAAATGATGGAGACAAGAAACTTGTACGACAGAATCCAGGAGACCTGCTGGAGGTCTCCTTGAATAGTCATAAGAGAACTGATTAATGTGTACATGACAGAAAACACCCTGAAGCCAAGGAAATGACATACAGAAAGATTAGAGGGAACAGGAACTAATACCAAAGGGCCAGGAATAGTGCATGTTATACCACCCAGATTGGAAAAACTGATAATTCATGGGGCATTGAATAAAGTATTCAGTAAGGTATTACCTCAGTGGTATTTATCCCTAGACTAAATGCTGCTCTGTCACACCTAACAAATCTTAAGACTCAAAAGGATCAAATGAATTTTATTTAACTTAACTGCATCAAAAACAAATCTCAAGAATATTTGTAGAAAACAAAAAGTACATGCCATCAAAACATTAAAATTCACAATGGCTGGCATCCAATAAAAGATTCCAAAGCATGAAAAAGAAGCAAGAATGTGAGGCCATAATGAGGAGAAACATTGTTAAATAAAAACCATCACAGAACAAACACAAATGATGAAATTAGCAGATGGCATTAAAATAACTATTCTAATAATACTTTTCGAAATGTTAGAGACAAGGAGGATATACAAAAGACCTAAATTGAACCTACAGAGAAGAAAACAATTATATCTGAAATGAAAAATACAATGGAACCAATTAAAGACTGGTAAGATATCACAAAAGAAAATGTTAATAAACTTGAAAATATAACAATAGAAACTTCCAGAATTAAATACCAGGAAAGAAATTTATCTGGAAAACAACAACAACAAAAAAGGAAATGGACATCTGTTAACTGTGGGATAACTTCATGTGACCCAATACATGTGTATTTGTAGTCTCCAAAAGTGCATAGAGAAAGGAGGAATAGAGATTAAGAAAAAATGTTTAAGGAAATAATGATAAAAGTCACTCATTAGATAAAAATCACTCATTAGAAAAATATAACAATTCTATGGGCACCTGGGTGGCTGAGTGGGTTAAGCCTCTGCCTTCGGCTCACGTCATGATCTCAGGGTCCAGGGATCCAGCCCTGCATCGGGCTCTCTGCTCAGTGGGGAGCGTGCTTCCCCCTCTTTCTCTGCCTGCCTTTCTGCCTACTTGTGATCTCTCTCTCTGTCAAATAAATAAATAAATAAATAAAATCTTTAAAAAAAGAAAAATATAACGATTCTAAATTTTTATTTGCCAAATAACACAACCTTATAATGTACCAGAAATTCCCGTTAACCTAAAGGAGGACTACATAAGTCCAAAATAATAGCATAGTATTCATAATGCATGTTTCTTAATACTGATAGAACAAATCATTAGATATTTTTAACATGATTAACAAATGAGTTAAGTAATAAAATGTATATATTGGGATGCCTGAGTGGTTCAGTTGGTTAAGTGTCTGCTTTTGCCTCAGGTCACAGGGTCCTGAGATCAATTTCTGCATCAGGCTCCTTGCTCAGTGGGAGCCTGCTTCTCCCTCTGACTACTGCTAACTCTGCGTGTGAGCTCAATCTCTCTCTCTGACAAATAAATAGTATCTTTTTAAAAAGTGTATATTAATTGATTATTTTAAATTAAGATAACCTATTTTGGAAAAACTTTAGAATTATAAAAAATTGAACACATATACAGAAAATTCCCATAAACCTCCCAACATTTCTTCACACCCCCATAGTTTCCTCTATTATTAACATTTTCCTTTGGTGTGTTACATTTATTATTATTAATAAACTAATATTGATACATTATTGTTAACTGAAGTTCAGCATTTACATTAAGGTTCATGCTTTGTGTTATCCAATTTTATGGGTTTTGACCCAAGATGACAGAAAATTCTAATGCTGAAATTATGCCTGTGAAATAAATTGATCTGTAATTAAAAACATTTCTACAAATAAAACATCCTTCTCGACTTGTAAAACATTCCAAAAATTATAATTAACTTTATTGAGATGTAATTCAGATACAATGAATCCATGAACTTCATGTGTAAAAATTAATAAGTTTAAGTATAGTTATATAACCATCATCACAAGTATGATACAGAAAAGGAATTGGAAAACTGTTTTATAAAGGGCAGGATAGTATTTATAGTATAAACTCTGGAGGCCCTGAGTCAAAAATAGGGAAATTCTGTATGTATTTATATAACTGAGTAGAAAATAATTTTCCAAAAATACTTTGAATAAAGTTCAAATTATGATTATGGTGGAGTATAATAGTTTTGTATTATGGGTCTCTTAATAATAAGAATGGAAATCATTCTGAAGAGAAGCTTTTCACTTAATTGGGCTTTAAAATTATTGTTCTCACTTATCAAAAATGGTTGTAAATATTTATGCATCAATACCAAACTAATGGAATTTTATGTATTTCACCTTTGACAGTGTCTTTACATAGATTAGCACTGCCATATACTTTTATCAGTCCATTAGAATATATTTTAATTGAGCATATTCTTCACTCTTAAAGCACCATATAAAGCTACATTAGATACTTCTCCTATATTTTGCATCTTTTCTCTCTGCTCTGCAGGGAGCCTGCTTTTTTCCCCCCTCTCTCTGCCTACTTGTGATCTCTCTGTCAAATAAATGAATAAAATCTTTAAAAAAAAGTATTGACTTATCAAGAGCCAAGAAAGGCCATTTTAAATCATTTGCCTTGATTTTTTATTATATATATTCATTAGAAAAATCAGTCATCAAATGTTCTTAAAAATTTGCATAGCACCAAATTACTCAACAAATTAACAGTGCCTTTTTGCAAGTTTTAGTGTTTGGGTCAGCTGTTTTTTTTACCAGAAATAGTATCTGTATAAATTATCATGTTCCAATGAATTCATTGATTGTAAATAAACCCTATAAGAACTTTACAGTAAAGACCCACCTGTTGGAGCAAAACAAGATATTTAAAGTAGACAAAGACGATTCGTTCTACCTCTCTAGAAATCCTTTTACTTCCAAGCCCACAGAAAATCTGTGGAAATTTTTTTTCTTTTAAAAAATGTTACCTACAGCCATTTTCTCTAATGTAATGTAAAAAGTGGTGGTTAATCTTAATATTCACCAAGAGACTTAAACCTATAAACTATAGGATTGAACCAATATTAGGTTCCTAGACAGTTTTTAGCATGTTCCTAGACAATTCCTAGAATGTTCCTAGACAGTTTATAGCAAAGTACACATCTATTTTAAATATCAGGATGTAAAAGTACCTTCATTAACTGTGTTAATGTCAGTAAGGAGGGGAGAACAAACATTTGTATTTTTGTTGAGTTATTAGAAACATTTGATTAACAAGTGACACAAATCGACAAGATTCTGCAATATTTTAAAAATAAAGTTTATATTTCATTCAATTAAAAGTACATATTTAGGGGCACCTGTGTGGCTCAGTGGGTTAGTCTCTGCCTTTGGCTCAGGTCATGGTCTAAGGGCCCTGGGATCTAGCACCGAATCGGGCTCTCTGCTCAGGAGGGAGCCTGCTTCCCCCTCTTTCTGCCTGCCTCTCTGCCTACTTGGGATCTCTGTCTGTCAAATAAATAAATAAAATCTTTAAAAAAAAAAAACACATATTTAAATAATGAGCATGTTTTCACTAACTGCGTGAGTATATATTTATATAACCAGTTCTTGCTTTCTACTACAAGGTCATTTAATGCCCTAAGGATTTAATCATATTAGGAACACTGTATAATACTTTAAGAAAAAAACATGCATCGGGCACATGCACACACATACAAACACGCACACTTTTTCAGTTTTTCTTTTTGTTGTTTGTTTCAGTTTTTTACACAATAGAATAAAGAAGCCAGGAGAGGGAAATTGATAAACAAAATTAAAAAATATAAGTATTTGAAAATTTCAGATTTCCCTTATTCTCTATATATTTATATCAGTGTTCTGAGGCTGAAAATTCTTTCCAATAATGAAAATCATTGTTATTTTCTAAATCTTTAATCTTCAGACTAATTTTTAACTGCTTCTTCTCAGGTAAGAAGCACAGGTATCTGAGAGCTTAAATAATGAGAGAAAGGGAAGAAATGTGACTTGAAAAACAATATCAGGTTGACACAAAGGTAGCAGTTGACACAATGCATAAAATGAAAGGCCCATTTCCTGATTTTCATCACCACCAGGGTTTTTTCTTTTTCTTCCCACTTACAGATATCCTCAGTTTTTGTTTGTTTATTTTTTTATTTTTTTTAAAGATTTTATTTATTTATTTGATAGAGATCACAAGTAGGCAGAGAGGCAGAGAGAGAGAGAGGAGGAAGCAGGCTGTCCGCAGAGCAGAGAGCCCGATGCGGGGCTCGATCCCACGATCCTGGGATCATGACCCGAGCGGAAGGCAGCGGCTTTAACTCGCTGAGCCACCCAGGCGCCCCTGTTTATTTTTTTAATCTGTAACAATTTCAGAGTAATTTTAAAAGTGCTTTGCTGACACTATTTAAATTTAACAATATCCATGAGGATTAAATCATTTTCATTTTGCAGATGAGTAAAGTGATCTGAGAAATTAATTTGCATATCCAAATAACCTGCATGACTATTGGTATTCACAGCTATAACATCTGATACACTTTATTAATAGTATGCATTTTTGAAAAGTAATTTTAAATTTGTCATTTGTTTACCTTCTGAATAGACTTTAACATGTAAGTTTCTTATACACTCATTTATAAAGCAAGTATATTAAGGAGATCTTCATATATCTTTAAAATTTAATCTACAAGCATATAGTTATATCTAGAAGTTTTATTTTTCTGTATAATTCTTAAATGATGAAAACCAACTATTAATTTATGTGGAGGCTGGAAAAGAGACAGGTATAATATACCACATTATTAAAATATATTAAAACCAAAACAAATGAAAAGATGCTGCACAAATTGAGCTTTTGGTGGGATTATACAGTTTCGAGTAAAGGAAGACATACATTGATGTTTGAGAGAGACAAGTTTTGAACCATAATACAAAGAAGGAAAAAATAAAAGTGGTTTTCAAAGAATGTGGTTGGTTGGTAAGTCGATGAAAGAAGGCATTTTGGCTGAATGACATGGCATGAGCAAAACTTTTGACTGAAGTAATTGACAAAAGTTTGAGAATACCAGAATCTCAGCATTGTAAATAAGTGACGGTCTGATCACAGTTTATAGGCAAGATGATTCTAATACTGAATATAGTATTTTTTTAAGATTTTATTTATTTATTTGACAGAGATCACAAGTAGGCAGAGAGGCAGGCGGGGGTGGGGGGAAGGCTCCCTGCTGAGCAAAGAGCCCAATGCAGGGCTCTATCTCAGGACCCTGAGATCATGACCTGAGCCAAAGGCAGAGGCTTTAACCCACTAAACCACCCAGGCGCCCCTGAACATAGCATTTAAGTGACAATTTGTATCTAAAAATTTACTCTTCTTCTACCTGCTTTGACATTGTAATTCTTTGTGGCTAAATTTACCTAAAGTTCCTTTGACATGCTATAAAAGATAAGGCTATATCCTCAGATCTTTAGTCTCTGTATGGAATTGGGAATGCCATCATCAACTTAAATAGGAAGCACTCTTAAAACTTGTTTTTAATTCTTTAACTTGTTTTTGATAAGTATTTAAATAACTTATGGTTCTTGTTTATTGTTCTTTTACTCACATACTTTTTATTGCAATGTTTAAATGATCTGTTAGAATTGATCATTTCCCAAGACCAATCCTAAAATGGCTTACTTGTTTATAAACCTAAAATGAACTTTAAGAAGTGGACAAACTTTTGTTATCTGTAACTATGTATGCTGTAACACTTTATAGCATCTCTACAGACAGTTTTAGAAAGTACCTTTGTGCCAGCAAGTTATTTTATTGAAAATGAAAATTTCAAGTTCAAATAATACCTCAACAAACTTGACATTCTACAATTAAGATTGTGGCAATGAAACAGTGTTTAAGAACTTTGCTTAATTTAAATCAAACCCACCAGTAATGGATTCTTATTTTATCAATGATAACCCTGATTTTGAGCATTAACTTCTTTGGGCCTTTTCCTGGGCCTAAATGAGGTGATGAATACATTTTCTCTGGGTTGTGGACAAATTTAAGAATTTCCTAAAGGGCTCCTAAGTTATATGCAAAATATCACAGTAGCTACAATTTAGTATTCTGTAACATTCCATAGCATGAAAGATTTTCCATAAATATTCTAGAAGACTTAAGGAAATGTATTGATAATGTAGAATTTCCTTGGAATAAAGACTTGTAGTTGGGGCAGACAGTAGAGTTGTTGCTTAAATCTCCAGATTAATGTCTCATATTTCACCTTTGTACTTGCAAATCATCTTATAATTAATCTTCCCTTTAAATTGTAGCCCCTTCAGGGATCAGAGTAGAATAAGAATGCAAAGAAAAAAAATCAGAAAGGAGAGGTACTTCTGTACCGTTTTTACTTTTCCAGCTGTAGAAATTTGCCTAGGGCTGTTCAGACAGTTAGGACCTGGAGAGTAAGTAAATAACTTTAGATATGGCACTGTATGATACAGTGCAAATCCAAGAGTTTTACACTCAGAGAGATCTGTGTTCCTTTACCTCCTAGTAATATAACCTTACTAAGTAAGTTGTTTTGTTTTTGTAAGCCTCAATTTCTGCATATGAACAACAGAAAGTGTCTTTGTGATGTATGCAATGTTCCTAACACCTAAAAGGCACTCAGCTCTTGAAAATCTAGTATTACAGAGAACTAAAGGATCAAAACCAAAGTTAATGGAAAAAATTATGAAAAGTATGGGTTTGAGATTTCTTGTAAAATATGTTTAGAAGTCAATATGGGTGAGATATTTATTCAGGTGATGATATTCACTTATTAGACAAATCCTAAAATAACCTCAATTATGTACTCTAGGGTGTCTAGTCACAACTCTTATTTTGCTAAATGACTTTTAAGAAAATATAAAGTAACCAAATGTATCTGTATGCATTACTTTTAAAATGTTCAGTTTTGGGGTGGCTGGGTGGCTCAGTGGATTAAAGCCTCTGCCTTTGGCTAAGGTCATGATCCCAGGGTCCTGGGATTGAGCCCTGCATCGGGCTCTCCACTCAGCAAGGTACCTGCTTCCCTTCCTCTCTCTCTGCCTGTCTTTCTGCCTACCTGTGATCTGTCCGTCAAATAAATAAATAAAATCTTAATAAAATAAAATAAAATAAAATGTTTGGTTTTATTTTAGTTATAGAAGATAATATTTTATGAATTAACATAAAAGTTGTATAGTCATATAGTTATAAAGTATGCATGTATATGTGCATGTATGTATTTTTACCTTTGTTTTCTTAGATACCCCTCTAGTCAGGAATTTGAATATAATAAGGACTGACATTTGCTCATTTGTTTTTGTTTTGTTTTTGGTAAATATTCAGGGCACTTAGTAGCACTGAGCTCTCTGTATATGCTTAACTGGGTGAGCATACATACTTTCACTCTATGAGCATATGCATAAAAGGCTTTTACTCAAATGATTAACATACCAATTGGCTACAGAGCCAAATTTTAAACAATGCTTAATTTCAAGTGATCAAACAATTGAATGGTACCTTGAAACTTTGGTGATTTGAGAAAATTTCGTGACTTCCACCTAAAACAAATAAAAAAAATGAAAGTTGAAAAAAATGGGTAAAATGGAAATCTGTATTTTACAAAAGGAAGAGGAATAGATTGAAAACTTGGGAGAATTGGGTTGAAATTTTGACTCATACTTACTAGCAAGTCAACTTAGGACGCATTTGTTAGTTTTGCCCTGTGAGCCTCATAATTAGCAATACCTGCTGTCATTTAATGAGAGTTGTTAGAACAAATTAAACAATGTCTGTAAAACTATATTTTATAATAGAGAATGCATTACAAATGGATATAAAATGATCTTAAATTTAAAACAAGATATAATTATTTCATGATATTTTTTTCTGAGTCATATGGATATAAAGGAGAGAAGAGATCAATTGTAGTGCTAGTACTTTTACTCAGAAAGTGCAAAAATAGGAAGAATGAGACTTTGAGTCTTAGGGAATAAGAAACAGTACATTTGATGACTCTCCAGAATTACAGGTAATGCTTCTCTGAAACCTTATGATGGATCCATGAGTTTTGAAATATAATGTCCTGTCAGTCTCGAAATAGAATGAAAGTCTGTAAAATGGAACTTTTATCTTCTGCTGTTTTTTACTAGTTAAGTTAGTAATAAATATAATTTATCTCAGGATGAGGAAGAAACTAAGACTCCTAAATTATGGTGATTATCATGTCAGTCCCGGGAAGTCATGGCATGGGTGATTTGCTCTTGTGTTTTTTGTTTTTGTTTTGTTTTGTTTTGTTTTTAATGTATGCTAGATGCAAAATAATGCAGAAATCAGTATAGATTCTGTTCACAAAATATTAACTAATTCAAAAGAGAAAATTGGCTCATGAAAATAAGAAATGCTATAGTGAAAACAGTGTAGGATTGATTCTTTTTTTTTTTTAAAGATTTTATTTATTTATTTGACAGAGATCACACAAGTAGGCAGAGAGGCAGGCAGACAGAGGGAGGAAGCAGGCTCCCTGCCAAGCAGAGAGCCAGATGTGGGGCTCAATCCCAGGTCCCTGAGACCACTACCTGAGCTGAAGGCAGAGGCTTTAACCCACTGAGCCACCCAGGTGCCCATGTATGATTAAGTCTTAACCAGCCTAAAACATTGAATTCCTAAGAGATTCGTATTAACTGACACAGGTAAGAATATCTTTACATCTGCAAACAATGGATTGGAATTACACTACTAAAAAGATTCCTTACAGAATTCAAAGTATTAACCTTAACCTTCTTTCTGTTGAAAAAGTGAATTATTTCCACTTAGTGTGGCAGACATATGATACACATAAAAATATAGGTTTGTGTTATTTTATTAACTAAACATTGATATGAATAGCTAACCTTTGCTGCTAGCTTTTCTTTCCTTTTTTTTTAACCTAATTTGCCTTGTTTACTTTTTTTTATAATGACATACACATATGGTAGGATCAAAGTAGAAAATTAAGCAGTATGACTCTGAAGAAAACACATTATAAGCATTAACTAGTTACTAATTCGATTCTAGCACATGCCTTAACTGCAATGATTAATGCACTTTTAACAAAAGAAAAAATGAGTCATCCTGTTTATGAAAAAGATTTAGTAGCATTGCAATTAATCTTTCCATTTATGGGAGAAAATTGTTTACTGCAAATTTTATTTGCTTAACTAATATAGATGAATCATCCTAGATGACAGTCAAATTCATATCAAACCATGGTCTGTGTTTCAGTATTGATGAATTTGATATATGATTGTCTTCATATGTTTGCTTTTTTATGCTCAGTCACCAATATATCAGTTCTATTAGCAGAAAAATCACATAAATATTGCTTCTTCTCATCTGTTATATAAACTTTTAATGACATAGCTAATTCACTCTTACCATAACAACAACAAAAAACCCCAAAAAACAGTATCAGAAATGACATAACTATATAACTGTGAACCTGGAACCTATGACAAAGGAAGTGAATGATAGTGGTATGGAATGTGAAGACAATCATGTTCAATAAATTTAGAGAGAAGTTGCCATTTTTTATAATATCAGTTCATCTACTTTAATCGGTTTTCAACTTAGTGTATTTTATATATTGCAAAATAAATAATATTCTACAGATATAAAGATCTGCTGAAACTAGGAAAAGGAAATTATGAGTCATACTGAATGGTTTATGAGGGATTCTTATAATTGGGTAATAGTATATATGATTATTAAATTATAAATATTTCTTCAATGATCTTCATCCTTTGCACTACCATTTTCTGAATCACACTCTTCAGTAGAAAGTTGTTTGTAGGAAAGAAGATACATTGCATTGAATCAGGAGTATCTTCAAGATCTGTTTAAAATAAATTACTTCAGTAGAAATCAATTATATAAATTAATATCAAGAATTATGTCATATCAAAGATAGTTTATGATTATACTATGGCCATGGGCTCTTGGTAAAGCTTAAGTTATTTTTTCCTTTATAACATGGCAAAAACCTTTGTCCCTAAAATTAGAAATCCTAATACTGGTGAACCCACTTTCTGTTAGTAATAAAATATTAGAAAAATATAAACTTAGATTATATCCTCTATTCTTCTCAAATTATTATATCTATATACATCAGTTTCCCTTATATAATTTTAACTAATATGAAGAGTCTGAGCTACTGTGAAGAGGGATGTTAAGTTAAATAGTAAGTTGTAACAGATCCAGCAGTTGAATTTTGAATTCTGTGCTTCTGGGGCACCTGGGTGTCTCAGCTGGTCAAGTGTCTGATTCTTGATTTAAGCTCGGGTCATGATCTCAGGGTTGTGAAATGGAGCCCCATGTAGGCCTCTGTGCTGGATGGGGAACCTGCTAAAGCTTTTCTCTCTCTTCCTTTCTCCCTCCTTCTATAAATAAATAAATAAATAAATAAAGGATTGCATGCTTCCTATTTGGTGTATGATTTGAGTGAATTTATTGCTTCATTCATTGGTTCATTGATTTGGTCCTTCTACTGGGTAATTACTTTATCCTATATGCATATAATCACAGTGTTCATAAAGGACATAAAAGAACTTCACACAGAATTCACTTGCTAGCTAAACATACTGTAATGCTTAATTTTATATGTCAACCTGTAAATCTTACTGGGCCATAGGGTGCTCAGGTATTTGGTCCAACATTATTCTAGATATTTCTGTGAGGGTGTTTTGGAAGAATTTAACATTTAAATTGGCAAGACTGAGTAAAGTAGATTGCCATCTTTAACGTGCTGGGCTTCATCTAATGAGTAGAAGACTTGCGTAGAACAAAAAGTCTGATCCTCTCCTAAGTAAGAGAGAATTCTTCCTGCCTCGTGGCCTGAGTTGAATATCAGCTCTTTTTCCAGCGTTTAGACTTAAACTGAAATATCATCTCTTTTGGGGGATGCCAGCCTTTAGATTGGAACTGCACCGTTGGCTTCCTGGGTTTCAGCTTACCAACTCACTCTGCAAGTCTTGGGATTTGCTAGTTTCTGTAATTGTGTAATCCCATTCCTTGTAATCAATGAATCAGTCTCTCTCTTTCTTTCTCTGTCTTTCTTCATACATATATATACACACACATTTATATATAAACATGTATGCACATTCATACACACACACACACACACACACACACACACATACACACACATCCTATTGGTTCTGTTTCTCTGAAGAATCCTGACTAGTACACTACACTGTTTAGCATTTGATCAAAGAGATATGAGCAGTTTAATAGTTAAACAGATCATGATGAAATGGGTGTCCAGTCCCATGTCTTCTGTTTGTGGTTCAGTATTCAGTTTTAAATAGACACTACAGCATACTCAAAGAGTTGAAAGCTGGAGAGAGTATGACTTTGGTAAACTGCAAGAAACTCTAACAAGAGCATAGAACACTTATGAGGAAGTGGAGAAGGATGAAACTCAAATGCCCCATGCTGATAGTAGTCAACCACTTGAACCATTGACTACTCTTCTTTAAGAAATTGGCGGTAATAAATCCATCTATTCATGCCTATATTCGGTGTTTGATACACAGAGAAAAAAAGTTTGAAGAAACAGGTGTCCACTCCCATATGCACAGTGTTTGGAAATTAGTAGTTCATCTTTCTTTTTTCTAAATTTTAAGTTCCATCTTATCAAACAAATATTTTCTGACAGCACTATAGTACGAACCCTTTGTGATAACACTACCAAAAGTAATGTCTTCGTAAACTAAAATAAATGATTAGATACTCTATTCAGCTATATTTCAGGCAAGACCATTCTAAAAACAACTTTAACCACATAAATAGCAATACATTTGACCTGTCATTAGAATGAATTGTATTGCAAATTTCCCTTATTCCTGCTTGCCTTTTCCCTTCCTTCTTTTCTTTACTATTTTTTGTTTTCATCATTTTATATAATATCTTATATTATATATGAAAAATGTTTTCATCATTTTATTTTATATTTTAATAGATAATACATTCATATGGTTAAAATTATTATAAAAACCTTTATATTGAAAGATATTCTCCTATAGTGGCATTGATTTGTGTGTTTTTGATTACCAATTTGTCCTATACCTGAAACTTTGAAAATATTCCTTACCCTCATTTTCACCAAATTTTCTGGCTGTTCCTAAAGGTATGGTACTTCTTCATCTCTTTCAAATGATGACTATTTTTTTAAATTTGATACCTTTTAAAATTTAGCTTCAATATGAGTTTCTATTTTTACTTTTATGTGGATCTCATAAACGTTAGGATTGTGATTCCATAGAGAAAAAAGGTAATTGTGGAATCTGAGCTAGCTAGTATTAACTGTTTCAGGTCTGATTTATTATTAATCATTGAATGGATGTTCCAGAAGGTCTACATGCAGAATTAGGCTCAGGAAGCCACTGAAACTGGAAGTGAGTAATGTAATTTTTTCTCACATCTTAGTGGGTCTACTCTGGTCATATTACTTTTCTTTTTTGCCCTACTTCATAGGAAGTTCTTCATGATCCACTGACTAATTTATAAATATGACCTTTGTTTTTATATGATCTCTCTTTTGCTGTATCTGTATCTATGTGAACTGTACCCGTAGAGCATTATAACCCCACTTTGAAAAATATTGGGGAAGAAAAAGCCTCCTGTCATTGGCACAGATCAAGAGGGATATCTCGTGATCTACTTTGGTTGGAAATATCTGCTGGAGTTAAATGTCTACACTAATGGGTAGTGGCTAATAGATTGGACACATACCTGAGAACTTGGAAAAATTGAGACTGCAGTATTGATGACAAGGAGGTTTGGGAAAAAGGTATATGGTCAAAGAACTTTACCTGATAGACTCATACAGATAATGTACATTTTTCCAAGTGAATTCTCATCAGATGATAGCCACTGGAGAAAGGACAGAAAAAAACGTCTCAGTAAAATTTGACAAATGACAAAAGATACTAATGAAACTTTTCTCCAGCTACCGCACTGCTTGCTAAATGGGCTAATGAACAAATCAGACATAGCAAGAATGGAAGCAATACATGGGCTCATTAATATTTTTTTCTTCATCAAAGCTGAATTGGCTATCATTACAACTTGATATTCACGAGGACTAGCTATCAGTAATCCAGAGCTTTTCATTTGGTACCATACCTTGGAGAGATCAGCCTGCCTACCAATGACAGGTTGATTTCATTTAATATATATCTACCATGGAAGGAGCCTGATTAGCCTGTATTGGAATATGGATTTGTTATAGAGGTATATTTTTCTTTTTTGTCTACCATTCTGTAATGATTTGCATCCTTACCAATCCTTAATCATTTATATACCTCAATGAATGTGTTTTTGATCAATAAATTATTCTTAAAGCAAGAAAATTTAAAAAAATGAACTTATGCTTATAAGAATATCAGTTTGCCATATCTCTCCTCATTCAGAAACAGCTGGTCTTAAAGAATAGTGGAAATTTCTATAGAATACTCAATTAAGATGCTATAAGAGGGCCATTGCATTTGGGTTTGAGATATGGTATAGGCTCTGAACAAAGGATAAATATGTAGTGCTATTTCTCCCAGAGTTAGGGATATGGACCCATCAAGAGACCAAGGATTAAAAGCTAGTGTGGCAGTTTACAGTCAGAATACTGATTTCCCTATATGTAACATTCAGAGAGTTCCACTATTTAAGAGGTCTTAAAATAGTAGGAGAAAAAAACCCTCCACCAGGGGATTCCAGATAAGTTTCCGTTGAATTTATAACTGTGACTGCTAAATGGCCATATTAATAAGAATTTGATAGATAAACATAAGCAATAGGATATATAGAAATATTTTTTATAATTGGCTCATGCAATTATGGAGGTCAAGAAAGCCTATAATCTGCCAGCTGCCAGCTGGAAAATCAAGAAAGCCGTTTCAAATTCAGTTCAATTCACTTCAAATACAAAGGGTTGAGAACCAGGGGAGCTAACAGTATAAATCTAAGTCTGAGGCCAAAGTCCTGAGAATCAGGAGCTTTGATGTCAAAGACCAAGAAAAAATAAAAGTCACAAAAAGAGAATTTGCCTTTCCTTCACTTTTTGTTCTATTAGGCTCTTAATGGATTGTATGGTGCCTATACACATTGGTGAGGGTGGATGTCTTTTCTTTAGACTACTAAATCAAATGCTAATCTCTTCCAGAAATAATCTTTACAAGCATACCCAGAAACAATGCTTCACCATGTACCTGGAAATGCTGTAGCCCAGTCAAACAGGTATATAAAATTAACTGTTAAAATGGCTATTTTGGGGGCACCTGGGTGTCTAAGTGGATAAAGCCTCTCCCTTTGGCTCAGGTCATAATATCAGGATCCTGGGATCAAGCCCCACATTGGGATCTCTGCTCAGCAAGGAACATGTTTCCCCTTTCTCCCTCTCTGCCTGCCTCTCTGCCTACTTGTGATGTCTGTCTGTCAAATAAATAAATAATTTTTTTTTTTAAATGGCTATTCTGGGCTTCCCAGATTATTGAGGAAAATAGGAAAAGAAAGGTTTATCATGTTGTCTAGACTGACTGCTCCTGATTAACAAAGAGCAATACTATTACAAGTTGTAAATATGAAAGATATAAGGCACCTCCAGGAAATTCCATGTCCAGTGGCTAAAGTTAATGCGTGGTAACAGCTTTACAACATAGCAGTAGTAGGGTTTATTTTTTGTTGTTGGTGGTGGTGGTTGTTTTTTTTTGTTTTGTTTTTGTTTTTTTTTTTGTTGTTGTTGTTGTTGTTGTTGTTTTTTGTTTTTTGTTTTTGACAGAATGATAGAGTCCAGGTAGGCAGAGCGGCAGGAAGAGGGAGAGACAGGCTCTCCGCTGAGCAGGGAGCCCTATGTGGGACTCGATCCCAGGACCCTGGGATCATGACCTGAGCCGAAGGCAGACACCACCTGATAGCCACCCAGATGCCCCCAACATAGTAATATTAACAGATGTTTCTAATCTTCAAGAAGGTTTTGTTGAAAAACCAATTAAATACCTAGTATTTACAGTGACATTGATGGAACTGGAGGGGATTATGCTGAGTGAAATAAGTCAAACAGAGAAAGATGATTATCTTGTAGTTTCACTCATATGTGGAACATAAGGAATGCTGTGGAGGGCCTTAGGAGAAGGGAGGGAAACTGAATGGGATAAAATCAGAGGTAGACAAACCATGGGAGACTCTGGACTCTGGGAAACAAACTGAGGGTTACAGAAGGCAGGGGTGGAAGGATGGGGTAACTGGGTGATGGGTATTAAGGAGGGCACGTGTTGTGATGATCACTGGGTGTTATATGCAACTAATCAATCATTGAACATTAAACTGATGATGTACTATATGTTGGCTAACTAAACATAATAATAAAAAAAGCAAAAAACAAAAACAAAAACCCCACAAAAATAGCCTTGTCAGTTGAGAAGCTAATTGAAAGCAGAGCATATAAAACCAGAAATTAAGAAAAATTCATATAATTTTGGCCTTGTGAACACTTGAAGAAACAAAAGCTGTAGAAATAACCTGTGGGTTAGTTACATTAACTTATTTTTCCCAACATACTCTTCCACTTTTATTTATATAGGATATACTGGCTGGAATTAATTTTATTAATAAATATACAGTTTGTAGATTATTGAGATAGATCTGTGAATAAATGGGAGAGGAAAAACCATTACTTAGAAATTTTAAACTTGGAGCTATATTCAATAATTGATTAAACTGGAAATCTTGCCCACTGGGGACAAAGGAACATATTTTTACTTCTATGTAGGCAGTTATGTTTAGGGGTATTGTTAGTCAAGGATGGTGATTGTGGTGGACATATATTTTGATGACTAATCTAGGAAAATTGTAATTGCCTACATTGCTTGATCACTCTACATTTTACTTGCCTTTCCAATGTAAAATCTCACCCAAACCACATTTTTTTATACTAAGAAAAAAATAATTTTCCCATACTAAGATTCATATATGAAATTTAGATTCCACCATTTATATGCATCCAAGGGAACTTTTTATTAGTTTCATAGCAAAAGAGGTAGGGAACAGTGTATATCTTTTTTTCCCCTCTATCCTTTTGCCTTGCTCTTTTTAAAAAATTATTAACATATAGTGTTATTGTTTGTTTTAGGGGTACAGGTCTGTGATTCATCAGTCTTACACAATTCACAGCACTCACCATAGCACATACCTTCCCCAAGGTCCATCACCCAGCCACCCCATCCTTCCCTCCCCACTCCCCTCCAGCAACCCTCAGTTTGTTTCCTGAGATTAAGAGTCTCTTATGGTTTATCTCCCTCTCTGGTTTCATCTTATTTCATTTTACCCTCCCTTCCCCTATGATCCTCTGTCTTGTTTCTCATATTCCTTATACCAGTGAGATCATATGATAATTGTCTTTCTCTGCTTGACTTATTTCGCTTAGCATAATAGTCCCTAGTTCTATCCATATTGTTGCAAATGGCAAGATTTCAATTTTGATGGCTGCATAATATTCCATTATATATATATACCATTCTTCTCTATCTATTCATCTGTTGATGGACATCTAGGTGCTTTTGATAGTTTCGCTATTGTGCACATTGCTGCTATAAACATGGTGTGCCCCTTAAGATCATTATATTTGTATCTTTGGGGTAAATACCCAGTGGTGTAATTGCTGGGTCTTAGGGTAGCTGTAGCTGTATTTTCAACTTTTTGAGGAAACACCATACCATTTTCCAGAGTGGCTGCACCAGTTTGAATTCCAACCAACAGTACAAGAAGGTTGCCTTTTCTGTGCATCCACACCAACACCTATAGTTTCCTGTTTTGTTAATTTTAGTCATTCTGAAGGTGTGAGATGATAGCTCTTTGTAGTTTTGATTTGCATTTCCCTGGTGATGAGTGATGTTGAGCTTCTTTTCATGTGTCTGTTAGCTATCTGAATCTCTTCTTTGGAAAAAATGTTTATTCATGTATTCTGCCCATTTCTTAACTGGATTATTTGCTTTTTGGTTGTTGAGTTTGGTAAGTACTTTATAGATATTTGGATAGTAGCCCTTTATCTAATATGACCTTTGTAAATATCTTGTCTTTTGGTTTTGTTGAGTGTTTCCTTTGATGTGCAAAAGCTTTTTCTCTTGATGATGTCCCAGTGGTTCATTTTTGCTTTTGTTTCCCTCGTCTTGGCGATATTTCTAGGAAGAAGTTGCTGTGGATGAAGTCGAAGAGGTTGCTGCCTGTGTTCTTCTCGAGGATTTTGATGGATTCTTGTCTCACATTGAGGTCTTCTATCCATTTTGAGTCTATTTTTGTGTGTGGTGTAAGGAAATGGCCCAGTTTCATTCTTCTGCATGTGGCTGTCCAATTTTCCCAAGACCACTGGTTGAAGAGACTTTTCCATTGGACATTCTTTCCTGCTTTGTCAAAGATTAGTGGACCATAGACTTGAGGGTCCATTTCTGGGCTCTTTTTTCTGTTCCATTGATCTACATGTCTGTTTTTGTGCCAGTACCATACTGTCTTGATGATGACAGCTTTATAATAGATTGTGAGGTCTGGAATTGTGATGCTGCCAACTTTGGTTTTCTTTTTCAACATTCCTCTGGCTATTCGGGGTCTTTTCTGGTTCCATATAAATTTTAGGATTATTTGTTCCATTTCTTTAAAAAATTTGATGGTATTGATAGGGATTGCATTAAACATGTATATTGCTTTAGGTAGCATAGATATTGTCACAGTATTTGTTCTTCCAATCCATGAGCATGGAACATTTTTCCATTTCTTTGTGTGTTCCTCAATTTCTTTCATGAGCACTTTATAGTTTTCTGAGTACAGATTCTTTGCCTCTTTGGTTAGATTTATTCTTAGGTATTTTATGGTTTTGGGTGCAATTGTAAATGGGATCATCTCCTTAATTTCTCCTTCTTCTGTCTTGTTGCTGTATAGAAATGCAACTGATTTCTGTGCATTGATTTTATATCCTGACACTTTACTGAATTCCTGTATGAGTTCTAGGAGTTTTGGAGTGGAGTCTTTTGGGTTTTCCATATAAAGTATCATATCATCTGCAAAGAGTGAGTGTTTAACTTCTTTGCAGAGTCAGATGCCTTTTATTTCATTTTGTTGTCTGATTGCTGAGACTAGGGCGTATAGTACTATATTGAATAGCAGAGGTGGTAGTGGACATCCCTGCCGTATTCCTGACCTTAGGGGAAAAGCTCTCGGTTTTTCCAAATTGAGAATGATATTTGCTATGGGTTTTTCACAGATGTCTTTATGATATTGAGATGTGTGCCCTCTATCCCTATGCTGTGAAGAGTTTTAATCAATAAAGAATGCTGTACTTTGTCAAGTGCTTTTTCTGCATCTATTGAGAGTATCATATGGTTCTTGTTCTTTCTTTTATTAATGTATCATATCACATTGTTTGATTTGTGATGTTGAACTAACCTTTCAGCCTAGGAATCAATCCCACTTGGTTGTGATGAATGATCCTTTTAATGTACTGTTGGATCCTATTGGCTAGTATTTTGGTGAGAATTTTTGCATCCATGTTCACCAGGGATATTGGTCTGTAATTCTCCATTTTGATGGTGTCTTTGTCTGGTTTTAGGGTCAAGGTAATGCTGGCCTCATAGAATGAGTTTGGAAGTTTTCCTTCCATTTCTATTTTTTGGAACAGTTTCAGGAGAATAGGTATTAATTCTTCTACAAATATTTGGTAGATTTCCCCTGGGAAGCCATCTAACCCTGCACTCATTTGCTGGGAGATTTTTTTATTGCTGCTTTAGTCTACTTACTGGTTATGGATGTGTTCAGGTTTTCTGATTGAGTTTTGGTAGTTTATATGTGTCTAGGAATGCATCCATTTCTTCCAGATTGTCTGATTTGCTGGCGTATAGCTGCTCATAATATGTTCTTATAATTATTTGTATTTCTTTGGTGTTGGTTGTGATCTCTCCTTTTTCATTCATGATTTTTCTACTTTCAGTCCTTTCTCTTACCTTTTTGATAAATTTTGTCAAGGGTTTATCAATCTTATTAATTATTTCAAGGAAATAGCTCCTAGTTTTGTTGATCTGTTCTATTGTTCTTTTAGTTTCTATTTCATTGTTTTATGCTCTGATCTTTACTATTTCTTTTCTTCTGCTGGGTTTAGGCCTTATTTCCTATTCTTTTTGCAACTGCTTTAGGTGTAGAGCAAGTTGTGTTTTTGAGACCTTTCTTGTTTCTTGAGAAAGGCTTGTATTGTTATATACTTCTCTCTTGGCCTACCTCTGCTGCATCCCAAAGATTTTGAAGTTGTATTTTAATTTTCATTTGTTTCCATATTTTTTTAATTCTTCTTAAATTTCCTGGTTGACCCCATTCATTCTTTAGAAGGATGCTTTTTAGCTTCCATGTATTTGTGTTCTTTCCAACTTTCCTCTTGTGATTGAGTTCTAGTTTCAAATCATTGTGGTCCAAAAATATGCAGAGAATGATCCCAATCTTCTGGTACCAGTTGAGACCTGATTTGTGACTGAGGATGTAATCTATTCTGGCGAATGTTCCATGTGCACTAGAGAAGAATGTGTATTCTGTTGCTTTGGGATGGAATGTTTTGAATATATCTGTAAAGTCCACCTGGTCCACTGTCTCCTTTAAAGCCTTTATTTCCTTGTTGATCTTCTGCTTAGATGATCTGTCCATTTCAGTGAGAGTGGTGTTAAAGTTCCCTACTAATATTGTATTATTGTTGATGTGTTTCTTTGATTTTGTTATTAATCGGCTGATATAATTGGCTGCTCTCATGTTAGGGGCACAAGTATTTGAAATTATTAGATCTTCTTATTGTACAGACCCTTTAAGTATGATACAATGTTCTTCTTCATCTCTTATTATAGTCTTTGATTTAAAATCTAATTTGTCTGATATAAGGATTGCCACCCTAGCTTTCTTTTGATATCCATTAACATGGCAAATAGTTTTCCTCACCCTTATTTTAAATCTGGAGGTGTCTTTGGGTCTAAAATGAGTCTTTTGTAGACAGCATATTCATGGGTCTTGCTTTTTTTTTTTTTAATCCATTCTGATACTCTGTGTCTTGGGGCATTTAGCCCATTTACATTCAGGGTAATTATTGAAAGATGAATTTAGTGCCATTGCATTACTTGTAAGGTGAATTCTACTGTGTATTGTCTCTGTTCCTTTCTGGTCTATGTTACTTTTAGGCCCTCTCTTTGCTTAGAGGATCCCTTTTCAATATTTCCTGTAGGGCTGGCTGGTGTTTGCAAATTCTTTTAGTTTTTGTTTGTCCTGAAAATTTTTTATCTCCTTCTATTTTCAGTGATAGCCTAGCTGGATATAATATTCTTGGTTGCATTTTTTTTCTCATTTAGTGCTCTGAATGTATCATGCCAGTCATTTCTGACCTACTAGGTGTCTCTGGATGGGTTTGCTGCCTATCTAATTTTTCTACCATTCAAGGTTACAGACCTCTTGTCCCAAGCTGGTTTCAGAATTTTCTCTTTGTCTCAGAGACTTGTAAGTTTTACTATTAGATGACAGGTAAATAACCTATTTTCATTGATTTTGAGAGGGGTTCTCTGTGCCTCCTGGACTTGATGTCTGTTTCCTTCCACAAATTAGGGAAGTACTCCTCTGTAATTTGCTCCATTATATCTTCTGGCTCCCTCTCTCCCTTTCTTCTTCTTTTGGGATCCCAATTATTCTAATATTGTTTTGTTTTATGGTATCATGTATATCTCAAATTCTCCCATCATGATCTGGTAACTGTTTATTTCTATTTTTCTCAGCTTCTTTATTCTCCACCATTTGGTCTTCTATATCACTAATTCTCTCTTCTTCCTCATTTATTCTAGCAGTTAGAGCCTCCATTTTCGATTATACCTCATTAATAGCCTTTTTGATTTTGACTTTGTTAGATTTTAGTTATTTTATTTCTCCAGAAAGTGACTCTCTGGTATCTTCTGTGCCTTTTTTCAAGCTCAAGTAATATCTTTGTAATCATCATTCTGAACTCTAATTCCAACATCTTTTTGATGTCCATATTAATTAGTTTCCTAGGAGTCAGTACTGCCTCTTGGTCTTTTTTTTTTTTTGAGGTGAGTTTTTCCATTCTGTCTATTTGTCCAGAGAAGAATAGATGAATGAGAGAAAAAAAATGTTAAAATGGTAACAATGACCCAGAAAAATATATACTTCCAGGAAATGGTTGCTTTTCTATTCATAGAATTGCTGTTATTCTTTTCTTGGATCTCCTTTTGAGTTTGTAGGGATTCAGAATGATTTGATAGCTATCTAGCTAAATTCCTAGGATCAGTTGACATTTAGGTCTCCTACTCCTCTGCTCTCTTGCTCTTCCCTAGGAATAGTGTATATCTTGTGCTGATGCCAGTATTTACAAAGATCTGAAATTGTAGGAGTGGAATGGCTTCCTGATTTGTAGTTTTCTGTTCATGACAGAATTAATAATTCTTTTAATTAGCCAGTTCTATTATGGAGTGAAAAGTCATTTCTAGAATTTCAGTTTAGAATTTTTTTTTCTAATAATGAAAATTCTGTGAAATAACTCTAATTTTAACTACTCCTTTCTTCCAAAAAAAATTTTTTTTAAGTTTTTTTGTTTTGTTTTGTTTTGGTAAGGTAAATTCTACTCAATAGTGGCCATATATCAATTTGTTTTGTTTGTTTGTTTGATAGAGTGAGAGCAAGAGGAGTAAGGAGGGGAAGAGGGAAAAGGAGAGAAAAGTCTTAAACTGGCTCCCTACCCAGTGTAGAGCCTGAGGTGGAGCTCAGTCTCATAATCCTGAGACCACAACCTGAGCTGAAATCAAGAGTCATATGCTTAACAGATTGAGCCACACAGAAGCCCTAAGTTTTCTTTTATTTTTGAAAAATTCAAGAGAATAATTTTATGTAAAATTAGTATCTTGAAAATTTATGGTAATTAAAGTAAGACTAAGATATGGTTCCTCTAGGGAAATAATTCAACTAGATTTAACCAGCAAAATTAAAATTAAAATTTGTTTTACTATTTCTGTTAGTAAAGATCAATGAATGTGCTAGAATTCTCACTTTCACTTGGTCTTTAAGTAGGTATATTAGAAGACTTTGTAGAGTAATGTGGACTTAATAGGTTAGAAACTTTAGGACTATATAAATGTGGTTTCTATCAAGACCAGATGAAACCCTTACTCTATAACACAATACCATCATTAATAGCAGGTTGCAAAAGTTTGAATGATAGAAAAAAAATATGAGCACTCAATTAGGATTGCTTTTGTGTCTCTTGTTCTTTGTGGCCTTTTCTATGTAGCAATATTAAAGGGCACTGAATGCATTTTGCTGTAACAGTATCATTTCTCAAACACCATTATCACTGGAACTGCCCATTAAATGGCAGACATGACACTGGCCTACCTAACTACATAGATGATTTTTATGGCAACAACAGAATGTCAAAAAGAAAGATTATATTAGATTACCAGAGTTGTTGTTGTTTTTTTCTTTTTCCCCAAATGATTCTTGGTACACTACTCTAAATGTATTGAGAGTTGGAAAATTGAGGAAGATTTTCTTCTCCCCACTAGAATATGCCAGGTAGTGCCTATACTGCAAAAGGTTTAGTGTATAAATAGAGCCATTTATTGTCCTATGGTTAATTTTATCAATTTTTGCTAAAACTATAGGGATGAACAAATTAACAGAAACATAACAGAACAATTAGAAGGATGTCTAACTGATAAGGTAAACTAGAATTAAAACACAGGATTATAGCACTTAAGGGAGAATTTCCTGGAGTGATAATTGAGAATGCAGAGATCCTTAGGATCCCTATGGGACTGGAGTGTCAGTCAGCAACTTTCCAGGTAGAAACTGTCTGACAGTAACTGTAACTACTGTATGAGTGAGTAGAAGTGAGAAATTCTTTAATTCTCAGGCAGGTATCTCTCGCCTGAGAGTGGTAAGTGGTAAGAGAAATGGTAACTGCATACTTAAATACAGTATGGAGAAATGTAAATGGCAACAGTCTAAAAAGAGTAATCTTTACTTTCTCCTTTTGAAAAATAATTATAGGTTAAAGGATTTAACTGTCAGCAGTCCTAATCCAAAATATGTATATTTAAACTTGCTTTTAGGCAGTTATAAATAACTACAGGATGAAAATAATGTTAAAAGAGCTTCAGAAACTGTTGTCTTAGGCTATTGACTTAGGCTGGGAGATTCCAAGTTGAAAAATCACAGAATTGAAGCATGAAACTTCCCATCATTAAAATGTGCAATCAGCAGTGTATTGCTTTGTAAATTATTTCTGGCATGAGAAAATACAGTAGTTTTCCCTCAACTGCAGGAGATATATTCTAGGATCCCCAGTGGATGTCTGACACTGTGGATAGTATAGAAAACTGTATATATTGGATTTTTGTTTCCTTTACATACATACCTATGAAAAATAATTTATAAATTAAGCAGTAATAATAAAACAGAACAATTATAAGAACATACTATAATTAAAGTTATTTGAATGTGGTCCTCTTTCTTTCTTAAAAATAATTTCGTTGTACCGTATTCACCCATTTTGTGACAATGTGAGAGGATAAATGGCCTTCATGATGAACTGAAGTGAGATGAATGACGTAGGCATTGTGACATAGCAGTAGGCTACCAGTGACTTCTGATCATAAGTCAGAGGACCATTTGCTTAAGTAGGTGGCTGAGTTTGGGTAACTGAAACAATAGAAGGTGCAACTGGGTAAGGCTACTGTGTATCTGATGATACAATTTGCACTTGTGCATTCTAAGAAAGAGAGTATAATGGAAGCCTCCAGTTTATTCCTTCCAGATCATCTTCAGTGTCTCTACTTACAGGTAACTTTTACTCTGCATTTGGCACTTAAATTCTCATGCAATGTTATATTTTATCTTATATGGAGTTCTCTCCGAAGAGGATATAATTTATTTTTCATAATTTAAAATTATATTAAAGATATACTTGATGATCATCTGGAACTTTTAAAATATTTTAAAAATAAATTATCCATGTTATTACAAGAGGCTCTTGTTCCTACATTTTAATGACATTATATTGATGTACTGTGTGAATAATACAATTTCTTGATTTATTCTTCTGACTGGAAATTCAGATTATTTTCAATTTGTCAATTTTACAAACAATGCTATAAATGGACATCTTGTAAACATCTCTCTGGGCACATGTGACCATTTCTCGGTGAAATGTAATTGCTGAGTTTTATATGCATCTTCCACTAAAGAGTGTGAAATTGCTCTCCAGAGGGACTGGGCCAATTTACAAATTTGCTAGCAGTGTATGGGAGTTCCCTTTCCCCCACAACTTACCATCAGTTACTGATAGTTTTACTCATTTTTGCCAATTTAATGAGTGTGAAATTGTAGGTAATTATTATTGTAATTTGCATTTTCTTAATTACTAATGAGTTTGGGCATTTTTATATGATTATTGACTTTCTGAGTCTCCTCTTATGTGATTTGCCTTAATTTATTGTGAGCTTAGTCAGATATTTTAATGAATATTTGTTTTATTTTATTCAGAATTTTTCAATGTTTTGCAACTGAAAATTTTTCAAAATTTTGTTTGAAACACTGCTTTGAAATACTAATGCCTGGTTCTCCCCCTAACACATTCTAATTTAGTTGTTAGGGTTTTTATAAACTCCTCAGGTGTTTTTAAGTACAGCATCATTTGGGAAGCTTGTAATCGACTTGATCCTAGGTTGCTAATATTCTAGAAAAACCAATCCATCTTTGTCATATTTTTCACCTTAACTGGTAGGGATTGAGTAGAAGATGAAGAAAGAGAGATCATTCAATTGGCAAATGAAGTTGAAATACTTAGATTTATTTGATACACTATCCTGTCACCTTTGGATAGATAAAGGATTTACCGTAATAATACCAAGGGACATTTGTTTTCTGCCTGTTATAGAAGAAATATTTAGTGAAGGAGAGAGGGATGAGATGGACAAGCTGTTACTGTAAGAATATTGAATATTAGGATTGAATAATGACATGAATAGACTTTAGTCTAAAATTTGGACCTTCTATTGGGAAACAAGTTTTGAGAAATGAGATGTTTCTTTACCCAATCTGGCAGATAGAGTAAAAGTAAACTGGAACTGGTCTCCAGAAAAGTTCTAGAGGAATAAAAATCTGTGTGAGATTGACAGAGGATCTTCTTTGAAGGACATATGTGAGCTCCTATTTCCACTCTCCAATTTAGTGTCAGTGGTAGCAGGCCATTTCCTTGGGTTTGGGGAGGTTATGGAAACTCCATTCATATTGAGATTGTTGGTATATATTTCTCAGTGTAGGAATGATGTTGAATAAATTATATCCATTGCCATTTTTTTAAAAGATTTTATTTATTTATTTGTTAGAGAGAGAGAGTGAGCGAGCACAGGCAGACAGAGAGGCAGGCAGAGGCAGAGGGAGAAGCAGGCTCCCAGCTGAGCAAGGAGCCCGATGTGGGACTCTATCCCAGGATGCTGGGATCATGACCTGAGCCGAAGGCAGCCGCCTAACCAACTGAGCCACCCAGGTGTCCCTCTACTGCCATTTTTAAAGGAATTCATATCCTTTGCCTTTGTCAAATTGAGATACCACACACCTGATGTTAGAGTGAACAGGACTGGTGTTAGGACAAAATAAAATAAATAGTTGTCACAAGGCTGCATAAGTAACAGTAGTCCAGTAGAGCAAAAGAAGTTGGCATGTGAATACACACCCACTAACACCCAGGGAGGAGTTTAGCTTCTTGCTGTAATTTGTTTATTTCTTTTCTCTTTGTCTTTTCTCTTAGAAACTATAGATGTGCTTTCCTTTCTTATCTCACAATATTAACTGCCCCATAAGAATTTTTAAAAAATGAAAATTCTGGCTTCTGTAGTTTTAAATCATTCATTGCTTAACAATTGAAGATATATTACATTAGTACCTGACATATATTATTACATTAAAATATATCATTTTTACTTTAAAAATGGGGCTAATTATAAACTTACAGAAAAAATGCTGCAATAATATGGAGTTTTGTTATATTTCAAATCTTTTTCCTTAATATTAACAATTTACATGACCATAGTATAATTATCAGGAAAAGAAAATTAACATTGCTATAATATATGAACTAAACTGTAACCTTTTCAAATTTTACAAGTTTTCTATTAATGTCCTTTTTCTCTCCTATGATTCTATGCAGAATCTTACATTTCATTTAATTATTTATCCTTGGTCTCCTCTGGTATGTAACACTTTCTTAGCCTTTCCTTGTCTATCCTTACCTTGACTGATGCTTTTGAAGAGTACTGATCAGTTATTTTGTAAAGTGTCTCACAACTAGGCATTGTCCAGTATTTTCTGCTAATTGGGGTGAGGTTATGCATTTTGGGCAAGAATACTACAAAAATTATTTTATGTCCTCAGTTCATCATATCAAGTTTTTGTGATATCAGTATGCTTATTTAGGAAGAACATAACTTGCTAAAAATATGAAATTTGTGGTGATAGATGGAAATTAGTGCAAGGTTCGGGAGAGTTTGGTTCAGTACCATATGACAACATGAAGACTATGACTGATGTAATGTTGATATCCCCACAATGAACGTGAAAGTGAACAATATATAACATTACCCCACCTATAACCAGTGCACTAGTCAATAACAGTGTCACTCAACGTAAAACAATGGATGTAAGTAAAAGCTTCAGATATGTTTTTTAATTGTTATTACAGAAACGCAAATCAGGCAAAAAGTTGACATCTCTTGTGCAAGGAAATTTGTAGCAACAACTACATGAAACTATCATTCTTGAAGTAATACTTCAAAACCAATCATGTAAATTGTGAAGGAAAACTACCAGAATGTTTTGTAACTTAAAAGTGAAGTCTTGGCTGGGAAAAGTATAGTGGAAAGTATAATCAAACAAGCAGGAGATTGCTTAAAGCTAAAATTCAGATCTGTTTCAGAATTGCATTGGGAGGTGAAACTCATATAATTGGAGAAATTTAGTGATATTCTGCATTGTGGTTCAAGTGAACAGATTTTAGTTCAAAACCCAAAAGACAAACTGACAAATAACATTTTCGGATGACATATTTTACTATACTTAAATGCATACTTCATTAATTGAGAGACTGAAATTAATTTGTTTTCTTCTATTTTTACATTTTCTTTAACTTGCTATTTATTTTTTTCTTAGCCATTAAGTTACACAAGTAAATAATTTTTTGATTTTATTGCCTTTGTAAAATTTATCATAACTCTCATTCTGTTTAATCAGTTCTGTTTCGTTTTCCTAGCAGGTAAAAATTGTTGTGAGTCCATTAATTATCAATATAATTAACATAAGATGGTAGTGTTTCTTTTAATGGATAAAACCTCAAGCATTAGCTTAAATATAAATAGTATGTATTTGTAATTTTACTGAGGGTAATTATAAGTTGTAAAAATTTCTTTTTGCTACAAGTATCCTTTTAGCAGCTACAAAATGATCATTTATCATTTTCCTTGTCCCTCATATGCTATATATATCAGCATGAACTGATAGTAACAAAATAATTTAAGCATTAAAAAAACCAAAAAGTGTAAAAGTATTTGAGTGATGAAAAGCAATGCATGGAAGTACACTAGAAATGCTTTACACAAAAATAAAAAGCAGTCAGAGAGAAGTAACTTCATTTGATTCCAAACTGACTGTGGTTATTTTAATCCCATAAATGAATAAATAAATTGCATAGCAACATTAGATATAAAAGTAATTTGTAATTAGAGGATTAAAGTATTGTTTCAGCTATATTGAAGTATAATTGACAAATTTATAAGATGTTTAAAGTGGACAAAATTCATAAGATATTTAAAGTGTACAATGTAATGATTTGATACATGTGTAGATTAGGAAAGTATTCCTCCCATTGAAGAATTAATTAACCCGGGGTGCCTGTGTGGCTTAGTGGGTTAAACCTCTGCCTTGAGCTCAGGTCATGATCTTAGGGTCCTGGCAGTCTGCTTCCCCCTCCCCTGCCTGCCTCTCTGCCTACTTGTGATCTCTCTCTGTCAAATAAATAAAGTCTTTTAAAAAAAGGATTAATTAACACATTCATCGCCTTATATATTTTTTCTTTTATTTTATTTTTTTGTGAGAACATATCAGTTCTACTTTCTTATCACATTTTAGCTATACAATATGTTATCAACTAAAGTTACTATTTTATGCATTATCCTCATACCTTAATCATCTTATAACTGAAAGTTTTTACTCTATTACAAAATTCCTGTTTCCCCCATTCTTCATTTCCTGACAACCACTTTTCTACTCTCCATTTCTATGAGTTCAAACCTTTTCTTTTCTTTCTTTCTTTTTTTGTTTAGATTTCACATATAAGTTATATAAGTGATACCATGCAGTATTTGTCTTTCTCTGTCTGGTTTATTTCACTTAACCAATGCCCTCCAGTTTCACCCATGGTGTCATAAATGATAGGATTTCCTTCCTTTTTAAGGCTGAACAGTATTTCATTGTGTATATACATATATATAAGGAGTAAATAGGAATATATATATTATAAATATTATGTATATAAATATATATCAAATAATCATATAAATATATACATTTATATGTATATATGTATATATTACATTGTCTTTATCCCTTTATTCCTTGATTATTATGAATATTGCTACAATAAGCACGAGAGAACAAATTTCTCTTTGAGATCATATGGAAGTTCTAAATTTACTTTCTTGAAGAAACTCCATACTGTTTTCCATAGTGGCTATACTAGTTTACATTCCTAGCAACAAAGTGTAAGGGTTTTCTTTTCATCATCCTTCCCAGCATTTGTTTTATATTCTTTTTTTTTTTTTTAAGATTTATTTATTTACTTGAGTGAGAGAGAGCGCACGAGCTGGAGGAGCAGAGGGAAAGGGAGAGAGAATCTCAAGCAGACTCTACACTGAGCATGAAGCCCGAGGTGGAGCTCAAAGACCCTGAAATAATGACCTGAGCTGAAACCAAGAGCCAGTTACTTTACCACCCAGGTGCCCCTGTTTTATCTATGTGATGACAGAAATTCTAACAGAGCACTTTTTCATGTACCTGTTCACCATATAACTATCTTCTTCAGAAAAATTCAAGGCTTCACCCACTTTTAAAAAATTAATTAAAATTTATTATGATAATTTTGATAATATAGTTAAAATAGAAAAGGATCAGAGGTCAGCTCCTTCTGCCATGAATTAGTAAACCATGAGGAAATTAAATTTAGCCATACCAAAAAAAAAAAAAAAAAAAAAAAAAAAAGAAGAAGAAGAAGAAGGAATTACTCTCCTGCTGCAAATATGTAGAAAAGTAGAAAGAAAAATAGGAAATAATTATTTTCCTACGTTGGATAACAGGCTACACAATATTTTTTACCTTTAGAAAAGGAAACCAATAGAAGTAAACCCCAGTATCATGAAGCTTTCCGCATGGAGCAATTGTAGATTGCAGTGCAAGGAGAACCCAGAGCCTAAAATCCTTACTTAGGGAGAGGGTTCCTGGGTGGCTCAGTTGGTTAAGAGACTGCCTTCAGCTCAGGTCATGATCCTGGAGTCCTGATTGAGTCCCACATCAGGCTCCCAGCTCCATGGGAAGTCTGTTTCTTCCTCTGACCTCCCCTCTCATTCTCTCACTCTCTCTCTCTTTCAAATAAATAAATAAAATCTTTAAAAATAAATTAAAAAAATAAAAGCCTTACTGGGGAGAGAAAGAGACAGGTCAGATATCAGAGATACTGAAGGAACTAGAAAAAACTGAGCAGAATATTCAAAAGGCTCCTTGCCCATTTTTCAATGTGGGTTATTTGGTTTTTGAAGATTGTTTTGTTTTGTTTTTGTTTGCTTGTTTTACTATTGAGTTGTGAGAATTCCCTGTATATTTTGGATGATAATGTATTATCAAATATGTGGTTTGCAAATATTTTCTCTCATTCTGTAGTTTGCCTTTTCATTTTGTTGATGGTTTCCCTTGGTGTGCAGAATTTTTGTGTTTGTTTCTTGTGGTCCCATTTGTTCATTTTTGCTTTTGTTGCCTTCATTTAAGGTGTCATATCCAAAAATATCATTTTCATACCAATGTGTAGGAGCTTAACCAGTATTTTCTTCTAGGGATTTTATGGTTTCAGGTCTTATGTTCAATCCATTTGATTAATTTTTCTATAATGGTGTAAGAAAGGGATCCAGTTTCATTCTTTTGCATGTGGGAATTCAGTTTCCCCAACAAAATTTATTGAAGAGACTATCTCTTTCCCATTTTAGAATTTTGGTTCCTTTACTGAAAATCAGTTACCCATATATGGGTTTAGTTATGGTTTATTTATGGGCTCTTTATTCTGTTCCACTAATATATGTATTTGTTTTAATGTCCATGCTATACTGTTTTGATTGCTGTAACTTTATAATATAAATTCAGGGCACATCATGCCTCCAGTTTTGTTCTCCTTTTCCAAGATTACATTACCTATTTAGAGATCTTTTTGGTTCCATTAAAATTATAGGATTTTTTTTCCTGTAAAAAATGCCATTGGTATTTTGATAGGTGTTGCATTGAATCTATAGATCACTTAGAGTATTATGGTTATTTTGACAATATTAATTCTTTCAGTGCAGGAGTATATAATAATTTTTCCATATATTTGTGTATTCTTCAATTTCTTTCATCAGTATCTTAGAATTTTCAGTGTACAGATATTT
The DNA here is from genome assembly GCA_003697995.1 of Taxidea taxus jeffersonii. Taxonomy (NCBI): domain Eukaryota; kingdom Metazoa; phylum Chordata; class Mammalia; order Carnivora; family Mustelidae; genus Taxidea; species Taxidea taxus. The sequence continues at coordinate 6,787 of RCUC01125371.1, read as the reverse complement.
CACCTTCCTAATTAAGTTTATTCCCAAGTACTATTCATTTTGATGGTATTGTTTTCCAAATTTCTGACAGTTTTTTCTTAGTGTACAAAATAACAGCTGATTTTTGCACATTGATTTTGTACCTTTCAAATTTGTTTGATTTGTTTATTATTCCTAAGGTTCTTTTGGTAGAGTCTATAGATAGGGTTTTATATATATGAGATCATACCATCTGTAAATAGAGACATTTTTACACCTTCTCTTTTGATTTGGTACCTTTTATTTTTATTTTATTCTCTGCCTGTCTCTCCTTCTGTCTCTATCTGTCTGTCTGTCTGTCTCTCTCTCTATACACACACACACACACACACACACACACACACACACACACACATGTCCACACACACACAACACACACACACAACTGAAGTGTTCTGTTTGGGACTCCCTGTACTGTGTTAGATAAAAGTGACAAGACTAAGCATTCCTGTCTTGTTATAGAGTCAATAGCATATTTGGTATAGTTCTATACTTATCATTTCTCTATCTCTCTACCCTCTATCTCTCTCTTTCTGTTGGAATCCTGTGACTATCTTTTTTTTTTCCTTTTTTCATTCAAATTATGTTTTTCCTGGTTTTTGGTATGATGAAGAGATTTTGAAACCTAGACTTTTTGGGTATTATATGATATGAGTCTGGGTCTTATTTAAACTTTTATTTGCTTTTAAATTATTTTTTTCTGACATCACTCACTCCTACAGAGAAGATGGGGAGCTGACTCATGAATACTAGGCATGGGTAGAGGTCTAGATTCTCCACTTGATCTTCATTGAAACTAGTGGGGAAGGAACTCCTTGTTGCTTCTTGGCAGGGCTGAGAGTTTCAGTTCTTCTGTAGGCTCTTTTTTTTTTTTTTTAAAGATTATTTATGTATTCATTTAAGAGAGAGCACGAACAGAGAAGGGGAGGGGCAGAAGGAGAGGGAGAGGCAGACTCTGCATTGAGCAGGGAGCCTGATGGGACTACATTCCAGGACCCTGGGATCATGACCTGAGCCAAAGGCAGATGTTTAACTGCCTGAGCCTCCCAGGGGCCCATCTGGAGACCTCTTTTGATACTGATCTGTTTGGGAGTAGCAGGAATATCTCCTTCTTTGATCTCCACTGACACCAACCTCAGTGTGGCCTCATTACTGCTGAGTAGTGGTAAATGTCCTTATTCTCCATTTGGCCTCCTCTCACATGATCCTAATAGGCAGATTGAGTTGCCATATCACAGTTTAACGTCTAGGCTCACTACTTGGCTTTTGCTGGCATGAGTGGGAGTGGGACCACAATTTTTTTCCTGTGGTATTTGCCTAGAGTGGAATAGACACTGTTTAAATGGCTTCTATCTTATTAGTCTGCTCTTTGCTTTGTCTTTGGACATTCCCCCCCACCCCCCACCTGCTGGTGTTTCTGGTTTGCTGGCTTCTTTAGCTTTAAATCTAGCATTTATTAGAGAGAAACCTATACAACTCACCACTACGTTGTTCTTTGGGCCCTGAGATCCGTAGCTCCTCTGCTCTCTCTAAACCTTTCAGTCTAACTGTGTTTGTTTTACATATAATGTCCGTGGTTTTTAGTTGTACTTAGTGGGAGGAATAGAAAAATTTGTGTGTATTCCATCTCTCTGCAAACAGAAGTTGAGTAAAATTCATATTTAACTTAGACTGTATCTTTCAAGTTCAACAACTGTTACAAGCATTTTCACATAAGATAAATAAATTTTTGATGGCAAAAGATCAACAAACAAAAAAACTCCAAGTTTTCTTGGTCACTCCCTATTTTGTTATCAAATATTTTAAAGTTTGCAGTAAGATCATTTATATATTCATCTAAACAGTTAACTATTAAATGCAGTAGCTCACTATATGCTGAAACCAACACGAGTGAGAGTGTCATTTTCTATCCTTCCTCTTTACAAAAATCCTTTACTTCTCTGTGTTTATTTTCCAAATTGTAAATAAAACCTGAAAACTTCATACATGGGCAAAGTGCATATTTTGGGACCAATCCATTTGTAAAATATTAGTGTTTTGTTGTTTTTTAAATTTTAACAAATATTAATGTAAGTTTTAACATTTTCTTTAACAACCAAGTGAATCTGACATTCGCAATTGGGTGCCAACACCTTCTTTAAAAACAACTGTTTAATTTTGTGGAAAAACAGGTTAAAACCAAGAAAAATTAGAGTTAGGTTGAAAAAAATAGGAGATCCCATGAAGGGGAAATGTTATCAGCTGTTTAGCGTGTTTAGTCAGGAAGAGAGAGAAGTTTTGGTGATAGGCATTGCTATGCAGAACAAACAGAACAAAGCTCAATAACCTGCCAGAAGCTAAGAAGAGCAAAGAACAATTTTCACACCTTTCTGATAAGACAGTGGATTAATTAAAAGCAATCAATCCAGTGGCAAATTAAAAAAAAATTGCAAATATTGTATTAATGCAAGAACTTTTTAGTAGTGAATAGACCTTTCCAATTGAAGAAAGTGTACAGAGCAAAGGGGTCTGTCTGCTTGATTTTAGGGAGTGGAGGGGAAACTTGTCAGTTTGCTCTTACCTTGAGTATTACATTTCAGCTTCATTTTTTTATGGTTTGACCATAATTTATATTTCTAATATGAGGGTGTCCTACAGTATAATCATCCTTTATTGTGTATGGCTTTTGTGCACATAGAGTCAAAGAAAGTTTTTCAGTAAACTCAATACTGAAAATATTAAAATGAGCTTTATATTTTACCCACGTAATTTTCTTAGCTAATAAATTCTGTGAAATGGTTATGAGATTGTATCAGAAATGAGTGGATTTTAGTAACAATAGCATGAAGTGTTATGTTTATATAGTATCTTTCATTTTGGAATCTCAAATGATTTAAATATACCTCTTTAAATACGAAGGCATTCATGGAGGTAGGTAGGTAGCAGCTTTAAGCATTATTATCAACAATTAAATAATACCATAGAGATCAATCTTACCATTTACAACATAAAGGAAGCATAACTTTTTTTTACTTTCAAAAGGCTAATAATGAACAAAAGAAAAAGACATTTAGATATAAATATGCCCCTGAACACACTGTCAAGGATCAGTGGGATAATTAAACAAAATGAATTTGAGATTCATAGTGAAGAAACTACTCTCTTTAGAATATACTAGATTTTTGTGAAAACAGAGTCAGGTAGTTTTAGGCCTCTAGGATATGATTAAGTGCATTACAACAGTAATGCAATTTATTATTGATTCAGGTGTACTTCCTGTTTCCCAGTGGTTCTGTTTTTGAAAAGTTTGCATGAATTAAGATTTTTATTAACAAAATAAAGAATGGAAAGATGTTATTAGCTAAATAATTCTTTTAAGGATAAGTATAAATATTCTGAATTTATGAAGATTTTATATACATGGAATTCTTTAAAGTGAGGCTACACCTGTACCTTCATATCATGGAAGTGAAATTCAATTTTCTAAAAACCTTGAAGTATTCCTAGAGAATAGCTTTTATATAGAGAGAATCTTAATTAGGAACACTACCATTGCAAAAACTGATAAGGAAATCTGCATCTGCAATAAAATTTATAATAACTGCAAATTTTTAAGGACATTGGGTAAACACAGTTGCATGATTTTGATATTAAGTCCATGATTCTTAAACTTGAATATTAGCTAAATTATTTATTATAGTTCACCTTTTGTACTGTGTAAAAATAGAGTTGAATCTATAAAAAGTATTATAACAGTGAAGTTTTCAATTTTATTACAAAAGTTTAAAAAAAACTGGCTTACTTAAATACATAGTAAATATAATTATCCCAACATATCAGAAGATGATTCATATATAATGTTGATAACAATAAATTATTGAAAATAATTTTGGAAATTTCATTTTAAAATATTAAGATTTCAGAAATATAACTTTTTAGCTGCAGTTAAAATCTTCAAAACAGTGATGTGCAATGTATAAATGTTATTGAGAAGTATAAATATAGAATCACAAATGTGTGGCATAATATATTTCTTATAAAATTCTAAAGAATTATTACTTAAGTGTCTCAGAAAAGTCAAAGGATTTTTCAAAAGCAAACTGTATTAAATATGAAAGTACAATATAATTTTCACTACAATATACAGTGGAATTCTAATTTTCATTTCACAAAATTTTAACTCATAAAATTCACTCTACATAAAATGGTCTTACTGGTTTCCAATATAGGCATTTATTGAGTATTTGTACCACAGCCATTGTTTTTTGTGAACAGTCCCATTTGTGTATATGTATGTGCATATTAACACATAAATTTATCAGGAAGTAAGCAAGAGTCATATTTTAAAACAGAGCATGTTAAATGGAAGCATCTGTAGAAATACATTTGGAGGGTGCCTGGGTGACCCAGTTGGTTAAGCGACTGCCTTCAGCCCAGGTTATGATCCTGGAGTCTCAGAATTGAGTCCCACATCAGGCTCCCTGCTCAGTGGGGAGCCTGCTTCTCCCTCTGACCCTCTCCCTTCTCATGCTCTCTCTGTCTCTTTCATTCTCTCTCTCAAATAAATAAATAAAGTATTTAAATAAAAAAAGAAATACATTTGGCCTTTCATCAGGAATAGCAAGTCACTCAAGCTTTTTGCTTTTTGTCTTATAAAACAGATAATCTATTGTGCATGTCAAGTTGACAGACATGTTAAGAACCACATAGGACTTTTAAAGGTGGTTAAAGACCTCCATTGATGCTTAGCACAGCATAATGCCTTTCAACCAGTAACTCCAATTTTTTTTCTCTCATATTCTACTTAATAATAATAATAATGGTAATGACAAAATTAAGCACATTTTCCTTATACATGCATATTCTTTATCAATTTTATGTTCGTACAATTGTACTAATACATTATAAACAAAAGTAGACATCTGAATTGATAAAATAAGGAGAAATATGATGTTATTACAGGTATACTTTTATTCTGTTAATCCAATTACTATGTTTAATATGCTATTTCAGAGATAAGAGCTGAGCAGGATACCTCTCTCTTTCTTTTTCCACTGAATAATGGAAAAGTATCTGGAGCTAGGCAGGGCAATCTGGAAAATAAAGAGGAAACAGAGAAGGAATCAGAAGGAAAGTATAGCTAGAGATGGCTCAGGTCTTAGAATAGGAAGCTTTTGTTCATTTTAACTAAATTTTCAAGAGTCAGGGGCTGACATATGGATTGCATTACTACTATCCACACATAGAAATGAGGATTTCAAATAAGCAAAGATGATTGAGGCAAAATATAAAATGTAGAACTGATGACATTTTTTCATCTAGGGAACTTGAGTAGTCATAAAGATGAACATTACAGTTGGATCGGCATTTAACATTGTTCTGATTTAAGGTAGGTACAGTTGGAAAAGAACATAGGTAACTGACTCAGAGGATTTGATACCTGGCAATGACTTTTGTCATGCAAGTGCTCTTCCCATATATTGTAACTGTTTTAAATTCTGTATAACTTAAGAGACTAGTCAGTATTTTTCTGATTGCATTTTGACTTAATACAGAGTCTCATCAACAGTTTGTAAAATGGGTATATTATCCCAAAGAAAAAAATTATAAAAGCCTAAAGGTATGCCTCATAGATTATAACCTCTTTTACTACACAACAGAATATAAAATTTGTCAGTCAATTTCAGGTCCTGAGTTGGAAATTTTTGTAAACATTCCAGTGATTTCAAGAGTTCATACCCAATTATTCTAGTCGCTTAAATAACTGATTTTTCTTTGCTGATAATCTATCAGTTATATCCCTGAAGAAGATTAGTACTGAAACCTCAATGGAAGTTAACCCTAACCTGCTCTCATCTTATAGAATAATGCCTAAAATGCCATAGAGGAGATTATCCAGCCAAAATGAATCAGAAAGCTTAAATGAACTATAGTCACACATCATTTTGGAATGTGTTGTTAGCAGTGGAAATCAGGTACCATATAGAGCCAGAATTTTTCAAAATAAAGATTGTGTTCAAGTATTATAGATATAAATCTGAGATGGCCCAGCACCTTGGGACAATTGCCCCCCCCCCAAAAAAAAGCAACATATTGTTGTGGGAAGGAAAGCTTAGCTGGGCAGTAACTTGGTTTCTTCTTTTGTTAATTATGTAAGTTTAAGACATGTTTAGGAAAGCTATTTAAGATAACAATTATTAAGGGGTGCCTGGGTGGCTCATTGGTTAAGCATCTGATTCTTGGTTTTGGCCCAGGCCATGATCTCATGGGTCATTAGATCAAGCCCTGCTTCAGGCTCTGAGCTCAGCAGGGTGTCTCCTTAAAGTTTCTCTCCCTCAGCCCCTTTCTCCACTCACTCTCTCTTTCTCTAAAATAAAATTAAAAAAAATCTTTTTTAAAAAGATAACAATTGCTAAGGTAAAAAGGACAAATAATCAGAGAAGTCAGTAGTGCCAAATTGGGCAGATGCTATGTAAATTATATCAAGTTCAACTATGACCTTAAGATGTAGGTAACATACGGTGGAGGAGAACAGATCAGACAGTCAGTAAATTCTATTAAAGTTAAATGCTTAAGTCTAGAACTTTAACTTTTGCTAATCCATAGGTTTTGGTAGTCGTGGTGTAGTTGTGGATGAAGAATTTGGTGGCTTAGTGGCTGCTTCACAAAGGCTTTCCATTTGTAAAGCAGAGACAACAGTGGTTACTTCACACGTAAGGTAAAATCCCAGCTCCTTGCAGAAACCCTGCCTGACCAGTCTTGTTCAATGATTGCCTGTCACATCTGTGTG